>JABWIB010000193.1:105135-131082 GCA_016617825.1 Platyplectrum ornatum | reverse complement strand
AGTAAGGAGAGTGTGGAGGGGTATGGAGAGTGCGGAGAGAGTAAGGAGAGTATGGAGAGAGTAAGGAGAGTGTGGAGAGAGTAAGGAGAGCGTGGAGAGGGTAAGGACAGTTTTGGAGGGGTTAAAGACTGTGCGGTATATTGGGGGACAGGATTTGGTGACATTAAAATTTTGTCAACAAAAAAGGGATGCATGTGAAGAATAAATGGAAAGAAACCAGCAGGATGGAATGTACAGGGGTAAGCAGAGGTGCAGCAGTCTGGTCTGGTCTGGCTTACTGCTTGTAGATACACCTTTACATAAGATCGCTTTCTTTTGCAAATGTTACTTGTATGTCTTTAGCACATACAAAACTTGAGATTTGCATGCTTGGAAAATGTACAAGGGGCCAGGTTTCCATAGTAGCATGCCTATACTCCATACTGTAGGCGCACATATGCATGCTAAGTAATACCACGTTCAAATTACCTGGGCTTTAAAAAGCCACAGGCAGATCGGTGGTTTAGGGCCGTCGGCATAGGAAATGCAGGGGGGGTTTCTGGTTGCCCAGAAACACCCCATAATGTTGCTGTATTGCATGCGGGTTATATTAAGTATTAGGAGCTGGCACACTGTATAAAGTAAATTAGAGGTCTGAGGTGGCATTCTACAATGTGTGTGGCATATCAAGATTTAGGAGTGATACGCAATGTGCATTATATAATCCCAGATTTTAAGCTAGGCTAGACATAAATATATAGAACCCTGTATGAGTTGTGGAGGGAGAGGTGAGTGACTTCCCCCTCTCGCTCGTATACACAGACCTCCGTGTGAACATAGCTCACAGCAGCTCTTGATTCCGTCCATTATCATTCAAGAAAAAGCACATTAGATCCACATCTTCCATTTTTGACAATCCTCTTCTTCTAAAAGGCATAATCTAAAAACAAAGAATAATCAAGGTTTCCCTAGTGCAAATGTCTGTTTATTAATGAAGTAAAATACATGTATCAGTAGTTATAAAGGAATACACATAGCACAATCTGTAGATAAAACAGATGGCTGATGATTACTAGTATGAGAAGCCACCATCCCAGGAACATAAGGGGCCTCTATTGCCAAAGACATGTGTCTAAGTTGTTACCACCCCTGAAGAAAGTCACTAGGTGCAACTGAAACGTCAGGACTTCTATCTGCTTCAATTAAATGTTAATGAATTAATTTCCAAGTCCAAGGTCTAAATTTACTAAGCATAGAGTTTTCAGTAGGATTGAAAAGTGCGGATGTTGCCCATAGCGACAAATCAGATTTGAGCTTACATTCTCCAGCATGTAAAATGAAACAGAGAGCTTGAATCTGATTGGTTGCTATAGGCAACATCCCCACGTTTCCCAAGAGTGCTTTTACTGTTTGGTCTACTTATCAAGAGCATTATTAAATTTCTTTCTGAAGGATTGCTGACAACCATTACTATTTCATTTTTTATCAACAGAAATTCCAGACGTGGAAGAGAGGGTTCAAGCTATGAAGGAGCTGGTGAGCAGCCTCCCAGAACCAAACCAAGACACCTTAAAGTACATAATATGCCATCTGAGCAGGTATGAACTTACGAAAATATAAGAAAATTAATGATGTTCCTTATCCCATATTTATTACAAGTAAAATGCTTGATTTCATTAAAGGTAATTGCATGCAGGATTCTGAACTTATTAAAAATGTTGCGTATGTTTGAAGATTTGCGCGTATCATTTGGCGCATGCATGCACAGATAGTTTAAATCAATGGTGGCCAAGCCTGTCCTCATGATAACAATGGCCCATGTTTTCCAGGTTTCCTTTTTGAAAGATTGGTAGTAATTGTGTCACCTGTGATTCTGTAAGGAGACCTGGAAAACATGTTGGTAGATCACAAGGACAAGTTTGGCCACCGCTGGTTTAAGTGATCTACACAAGTAATTCAACTAACCGTATAGTCCTCCAGCATGTAATCTCTTTAGCAGTACTGCGGGGACTCCTACCGCCCCAGTATAGTGACAGACTGCAATACTGTACCAATAAGCTATTCTGTTTTCAGCCTGTAGGTGGCAATGGAGTATATCTTCAATGTCAATTATTGCGATGCATTAATAAGGTTTTTCAATGAAATTATGATTTTTGTATTTGTCACCTCTCAAACTTTATGCAGACCCTCCAACCTAAATCACCAAAAATAATGTGTAAATTTTTTGTGTCTTCATTGATACGGTGGATCTTCAATAGCAGATGCCTACATATTTTTTGCCTTAAATGTGCATCAGAAGGAAAAAACTGGACCATGTGATCTTTATCAGTTTCTGTGCAGATAATAAACTGATAATTTCCAAACTGATAACCATATATGGTCTTGTTTCTTATATAACATATAGAAGCAAGGTATTTATACCCCTGAAAATAAGGAGCATCACAAGTGTTGTGCATTAACAAAGTGTTTTAGCTGTTAAGCAATGTATTAATAAATATAGAAGCCACTTCCCTTGAGGACAAAATTATGCTGCACTTCTTATTTATTGTTACTATGGGAGCCAGGGCTAGTGCTAGGTGTCTGAGCACCTTAGGAGAGATCTAGCACCACCATCCGATTTCAGAGGTCCCGCTGTTCCTCCTGTCCCGCACTTTGTCCAGATAAGAGAACAAAACCATTTTTCTTCTTTCTTTTGCAGTCCATGGCCGGAGCTGGATGGTTTATAGCCGGACGAGGAGTGGGGCCTATTTGTCCCGGTCTCCTCAGTCCAAATGTTGGAAGGTATTGTTAGGATCATCGTACGTCCTTACTGTCTAAATTAGGACATCTTCCCCATGTCCAATATTACCTAGAATTCCTTGTAAACAAATGCTACATAGATCGGGCAATGAAATGCTGCTAGCCCTTTAAGAATCTTATTAGCATTATGTTATTTAAACTGGTTCCAGGTACAGATTTGGTTGACGCTGAAATACCATTTGTTGTACAGATTCCATAGACCTTTCCCTAATGCACACAAATTACAAACACATTTATTTCCCATAAAATGAAATAAAAGGAGAAACGTTTTTGCCATGGAAATATGCTGTTTGCTTTTGTAATATCATCTGTAGTCATTAGATTACATTGTGATGTTCCAGTTACTGATTGCTGAGTGTAAGGGAAAGCTGGTAATTACCATAAAATTGCAGCACACCCTACGTACGGGATTTGGGATATCATTCATGGTATGCTGACCAGAAACACTCTGCACACCTATGACAGTAATCATATGACTAACCAATTTAACCTATGCTAAATTCCTAATAATAGACATTATCTCTGTGTCAATAAAATAAATAATGAAAACCTTCAGAAGAATGACTCAGCCGGAAAGTGGTATTTCTAAATAAACACGTCTAATACCGGACGCCCACAATAGTCCCAGGGTACTCTAGAAATGAGAAGCCATTAACCAAAAGCCCAGGTGATATTAATTTAGAGTAACAAGGCTCGGTCCTCCCTCAGCTGCCAAATAACTCATCTGTCTTCTCATGCTGCCAGAATGCTGCCTGTGTCACAATCCGGATATTACATCCTCTCTGTAATACTTAGGATAACTTTAATGTTTTCAGAAGTCTACACAGGACTCGCTTTCCTCCAGTTATAAAGCACACGGCTTTTGTTAAATATGCAATAAAAACACATAATGAGCACCCAGTTACTAATACATTGCTTAGAACTGACATAGATCAGATGATTATAATTCCTTTCTTCTGTCACATCACTTTCAAACAACTTTCTCCATGGCAGCCGTTATTGAAACCATTAGAGATGTGTAGCAGTAGCATTAAGCAGATAGGTGTTCTACACCACGATTCCTCTGGGACTAGGACAAGTAATATAGTAGATGGCTCAAAGTGTTAGTTAAGCTGGCCATACACCAGAAAGATAATCTTTCCAATCAACAGATAAATGACCCTCACAGCAGAAATCTGTTAGATGTGCACTCATTAAATGCATGTTTTGTGAGTACACATGTAACGGATTTCTGCTGTGAGGGTCATTTATCTGTTGATTGGAAAGATTATCTTTCTAGTGTATGGCCAGCTTTACAAAACCTTATAATGCACTGTATTCAGACATCTAAAGACATGCAGAACAGATATCAGAACTTGACAACTTAGATGAGCCTCTTGCCTAATGAAGGCAGGAATAGGCATACGTATTGCAGTGGGGGAAGGGGAGACTTTGCAGGTAACTTTAGGTTACTGAGATTCTGTGGAAAAGAACCACCATTAGCCATAAAGCACAGGGTTGCCTACTTTTAGTTTCTTCCTCCTGGGAGAAATCGAGAGTTGCTAGTATTGGGGAGAGGCGGAGGGTGTGATTTAAGCAAAGTCACTCCCAAAGCCCCACCAACCTGGAGATTTGCTAGCTCTCCTGGGATACCAGGAAAATTGCCCCAAATTCTCTTTTACCCTCCTATTTCTACTGAAACGATATGCCTTTCTTCATCGACTTCTTTACTTTCTTCCTTATTTTCATTGCTTTCTACTTCATTTTTCACCTATACTTGCACTGAACTGTTCTTGTACCCATTTTATTCTCCGTTCCCCACTCTCCTATGCTGTACTCCATTTGTATACTCCAATGTTCTGTCTTGTACTGTATTCCCTATTGTACAGCGCTGCGAATACCGTATGGTGCCCTGTAAACATTTTTTTATTATTAATAATAATAATTATTATTATTATTATAATCAGATATGTTCATATTAATTGTATTTTTGCATCTGCTACAATGAGTTAATGTTCTATTTGTACATATCTATTTCCACGCAGAGAGTTTTTGCAGATTAGATTAGATGAAGTTAGTGATGTTCCTAGTATTCTGATTACTCTTTTTTGCATTAGTCATTTTCAGTCCACTTCCTGCCCTCGTACAAATGTTATTTCTCTAGAGCTGAGAGAAGCAGCTGCACACAGGCTTCTGCACTGGCCAGGTTATTCTGTATGATTCAGTGTCTGTGTGCCTGACAAAATCACTGAGGAAGTGACTCTCAACCATTTATAGGCCAACTTATATTACCTCTTATTAAGACAACATATTTCCTCTAAAACTCTGAGCCCGGGTGCTTCTCTTACTATGGCCGGGTGGTACTCTTACCAGCATTATGATTAGGCATTGGTTCTGCTCCTTTGTAAATATCAGAAGGTAAAAGTAAAAGGTGGAATACTTTGTCATGGTACGGAAACCACCAGTCATAAAAGGAAGAGATAAGGAAGGAATCTGCTCTTTTTATCTAAGTAGAAGTAAGTAAGGGACATGTGACTGAGTGGCAGTATGCATAGCTAAGTATTGGCAACCATACCCTGAACAATAATCTATCGGATCTGCTGCTTTGGACAGATTATGCAGGAATGCAAGCGTGATATGCACAATGATCCTATACACTCTATTAACATTAATAACCATAATAGTAAAACACACACCATAAATACAATTATTAACTAATCTCAGTAATCCTTGGGCAGTAATATGATTAGCATATCATTTTGCTATTTTGCTCTCTGTTGTTCTAAGGAGGTACAATACTATTCTATCTGTTATACTTTCATCTTTAACCACTTCAGTCATACTGTGTTCCCCAGCTATGATGCTGTAAGTATCACACATCTATTGATATCCACAACCAATAACCCACAATTCTGTTATAATCGCTAAGGGCTGGATTCAACTTTTCACTCTCATGACTTACCCTCATGAGTTATGCTCTCATGGGCAAAACCATGTTGAATTGCAGGGGAGGTAAATTTAATTAGTTGCAATCAGCATAACAGGTGACAGCTGATGTTTCCTAGCACAAGTCTAATTACAGTGTAACAGTAACACTGGTCAGTATCTGTGTGCAACATGCAAAAATAAAGTATTCTCCCTGCATGCAAACATTGACATTCATTTTACCTCCCCTGCAATTCAACATGGTTTTACCCATGAGAGTGTAACTCATGAGTTTAAGTCATGAGAAGCGAAAAGCTGAATCCAGCCCTAAATCCTCACAGATCAGTCATCACACTCCCCTATAATGTATCTAACCATTCACTCACTCTATCAGTACACACAAACAAATAGAAGGTACAGACACATATACTAACCAGGAACAACTTGGATAAAGGCGCACACTAACTGTATAACAATGCTCTATTGCATATCAGTGAGTGGCCACTTGACACTGTGGGGCAGATTCAGATTTACACTCTCATGACTTAAACTCTCATGGGCAAAACCATGTTGAATTGCAGGGGAGGTAAATGTAATTAATTGCAATCAGTGTTACAGGTGAGAAATGATGTTTCCTAGCATATTCCTTTTTCCATATGATTATGTTATAAACTAGAAAACTGTGCACACTCTTCGTGGAGTATCCCATTAACCATTATTGCTTTCATCCACAGGGTCCGAGAACACTCTGAGATGAATCGCATGACCACTCAGAATGTTGGCATCGTCTTCGGACCAACACTGATGAGGCCAGAGAAAGAACAGTTTGCCAACATTGCTGCAAATATGGTTTATCAGAACCAAGTAGTGGAACATTTTCTCACTCACTACAAGGAGATATTTTCTACTGGTTCAGAGGAGTAGAGACATCTGATATATAGAAACCAAGCAAATTATTTATACTGCGGTTTGTGGTGGGATTGTAGTTCTTGAGAACAAGTTTCCCTTTTTATCCGGTTTTTATTACGGACCTTAAAAAACAAAAAGTACATTTCATAAAAGGCAAAGATACTGTACTGGCAAATAAGGAGAAAAGAAACATAGCATTATGTACATACAAAGGAAAACCACAAAGGTATGAAAATAATGTTAACGGAGTCTGTTCCACTTGGAATTTTAACACATTTCTTCTGGACCACATTCAAGTGACTGAAGGTCAATCGCATTTTGGTCTAAAATGAACGTTTCAGTTTGATGCAATTTTTTTGGTTTTGTTTTTTACATTTTGCTTAAAGATTGATTTATGCTATTTCCAGTGTAGACTCATTATTTGTGTTTGGAGCTATTAAAAGTTGTCATAAAATATGTCACCAGAAGTATTTCCGTATACACAGGTACAGTTATATCGGAAACGGAAAACAATATAAGGGGAGGACCATATTTGTAATATATGTGGGGTATATTAGAGGTGATTGTATTGCATATAAGGTACATATGTAGTATATTATGTGTTTCAGAATGTCACACTTTTACTTAGTGTTTCATTCCCTAATCTGTTATATATTCATACATTTGGGCTCTATTAATAACAATAGAATTGAGATGATACTTCACCTCAAAACTAACACTTTGTCTATTTAAAAATCCAGCATCAAATCCTGCCCATCAAGTCCTGCCGGTGCTCGTGTCTTCTCCGGGCCATTTATTTTGGAGGGGGTTAGTATTTATTTATTAGAAAAATAAATATATATAAATAAAAATTATGCACAGCGCTGAAAGCACTGACAACAGTACTGCGCATGCGGCGTGGATGCACAATGCATGTGCAAGAAAATATTAGTCATTGGATGAAGACCTCCACGACTCGGATGTCATTGCGGGACTTCATCTGAGAGGTAACCTTTTTTTTAAAATATTCTAAGCGATGCTGCCAGGTTCGATGCAAGCCTAGTACAGCATTGTTTAAAATATACTTTGGAGCTGTCATGTATTAGCTCCATTTTCTACAGTCTGTGTTACCACCAACATTTATTTTGGTTCTTTTATCCAGTTCTGTTGGAGAGGGAGAGGGTATGGAACATACTTCAAAATAAGTGAAATCTCAGATATACTTATGTCCATGTATCTGGTGAATTTTATTAAAATTTCAATAATAGTAGATAATGAGGTATATATATATGTCACGCAAATATCAGCGAGCTTCCAGGCAGCCAAAGAATCCAGGCATTATAGACACCTCAGCCAAATCCTTGATTCCAGACGAGGTTCCTCAATAATGCTTGGGTTTGGGTTGGACTGATTTGCAGAAACATGCTCCCTACTGTAAATGGCCAACTTAGCAATGCTTATTTAATTGCAGACAGTAATGTTGTCTTCTAGCCTGAATAGCCATACTCTTGTTTTGGATTGAGTGCAGGGCAAGCGTAAATACATTAGGCTGGATCAGGGCCGTTATTTTTGGTATCCGCATCACTGCAGAACAGGATATCACATAAAACTACTAAAGCAACTGGAATAGAAAGGAATAGGCACATTTTACACCAAATGCTCTCACTGCCAATCATAGAATTTAACCTTATATGTGTTCACATGCTTTAACCACCAATATATTAAAATTATAAGGGCAGCACTCAAACCATATAGACAAAATAATTTGAGAAAATAACATTTACAAAATGGACCATATTAATGAGTAATACATGAGTAGTATTCTGCTTGAGGTTTGACTTTATAAAATGTCACTGTTAATAACCACACCACATTAATAACAATTGTCGAGGCTTTCATTCTAATTTTGACGATAAGATATAACATTATGAGAGTTTAGGATTAATACATTACACTCAGGTTTGGTGATATTCAATGATTTTGTTAGATGAATTGATTGATTTAGTTACTTGTTTGTGTATTTATTTTGTCTTATTATTTTAATTAATACATCATCGAGTGCCGATAGGAAATCATACCCTGACAAAATCCTTACATTTTGCCACTTAAAAATAACATTTTGTCAACACTATTTACACAATTTTACATAATGTATAAAAAATCACATAAATCATTTTATTGAGATAACCCTGCCCNAAACCACTCTAAAACAAATATTGTTTATACTTTGTTTAAAGAGTTAAGAGGAGTATTAGAAAATATGTTAACGCCTAATTAAGTAGCCACTTATTTTTATCACAATAGCTAATAACAGATATTATATAACTCTGTCAATCATGGTGTTTTTTGTATTTATACTAATGTTTTAATTTAGAGCTAACTTCTGTTGGAGACCCTAATGGTGGGGACAGACTTGTTGAGGCTAGTACCCAACAGTTTGCGGGCCGTGTCACCAATATGTACACCATATACTACGGTAAAAGAGGAGATTCCAGGGTAACAGAGGGTAAACCAAAGAGGATGAGGATGAGAGGAAATAGCGAAGATCAGGCAGAGAGTACAATGAAAATACCCAGGAGAGGTAGTGCCAGAGACCCAGAGAGAAAGCTAGGAGGCAAGATCCAGAAACTAGGAGGCAGAGGCTGAGGACTCAAGGCAACATTCCACAAACACACAGACAGACAGAGAGGAAGAGTAGGTGACTGTAGAAACCCACAGCCAGGGAAGGAAAACCGAGAGCGGAGAAAGAGACAATAGAGCTGAAGGTCTGAATGAAGGAGAGCAGGCAAAACACTGAGCAGAACCAACTGGCCACCACTATAACCGGCGATAAGCTGTAGACCTACTCTACACTGATTGGATAGCCATTCCCTGCACAGATGACCCCCTCGTAATCAGGCAGCAGGACGTTAAAGGAGGAGAGGGAGAGACACGCGGGATAGGGTTACCACCTTCCTCACCAAAAAATTTGGGGTGTGGATTGGGACGGGGATAATTTCCCAACCTTCTTCGGCCCAGCAGCCAGGATCTTGAAAAATAAAAATATATATACATTGCTGTGTATACAGGTGACAGGTACAGCACTGTGTACGGCAATTGCTAGTTTACCGGCCAGGTGGCAACCTTAACGCGGGATGATGTAATTGCAGCGATGGAGTGACACTTGCAGCACTGTGAGAGAGATGTGTACCCCAATGTTATGTTACAGTACCCCCCCACTTCATGTGGGGTTTTTTTTTTACATCAATAAATTTTTATTGAAATTTTTTTTCATGTGGGGTTTTAACACCCCTATGACCTCTAATGACCTCTAATATATATATATATATATATATTTTTTGAGTAATGTTTTAGCATGAATATTTTTTGCAGAAACCCATTCTCTTTCCTCTGGACCATAACCTTTCCAGTGCATAAGTAGAGGAGCTGTCCTCTAGAAAGCTTAGGTGCGCTAAATAAAAACATCTGGTAATAATAATAAATACATAATATATATACATTTTAAACTAATTATGTGAGTGAGAGTGATATTAGCTGGTATGTTCTAAATGGAGCCATAAAAGGAACATTAAAAAGGTAATATTATAAACTCAGTTACAAAGTAAGAACATTACAGTATGTATTTATTATAAACAGTTTGTAAAATTACAGGTTTTACAGTAAATTCCTATAAACATTGGAGGAACAAATTGATTATTGCATGTAAAATGTTATTGCTCATATATATAGTGGTAAACATTGGTACAAATTTCAAAGGTGATGGTATATTAAATGAAATAATATGTATTTTTTTTTTAGAAACACAAAAGACATTTTGTAATAGTTAAAAAAAATTAGTGCAATCACTTTTTCACATTCATAAAATATAGAAAAAGGTGAGAGATATTGTTATATTAGTTTATTTATATTTTTGTAATTTTTTTGCATAGCATTTAATAAAAAAACGCATCATATAAAAAGTGCAAACATAAGATGAATAAAACGCTATTTACTTTACAAGTCATGGTGTTAATTAAAAGTAGTCATAGCAAATAGCTTTTTGCTTTTCACTGTTCCATAGGCTAACATAAACATCATTGTAATGGTTTGAGAACACACACAAAACAGGTGGAACTCTACACAATGAGAAAACTATTTTTTATTTGCAGAGGGAGGAAAAAAAGGGTTTAATTTATTGGGACCCTTTCCACCAAACTAAACCTGGGTCTATGTGCATAAACCTGGGTTTTTTTGTCAGTGGAAAAGGGGTATAAAAAACATTCAATTATGGTAAAGATGCGAAAAAAAAGCTGGTTGTGGTAGTCAAAACTCGCAACTTTTTATATGCTGCTCTATGGGTTGCATGAAAAAAGGAGAACGTTTTTCTCCTTACACAGTTTGTGTAATAATCAGCCCCATACAACACTAACTATGTCAGCCAGTTGCTCTCTGTTCCCCAGGAGCAAATCTCCCGGATCAAATCTTGAGGCAGTGATTTAATGGAAATTACTGCCTCAAGCTCAGGTCATTACTGAGCTTGGGCAGAACTTGATGTCATCATCTTAGTATACCTGTTATGAGCAGGAGGTGGAGCCTTGCATAAATCACCCCCTTATACCCCACCCCCATACTGTCATCTTTTTGTTCCTCCCTTGAGGGAGAAGCATAATGTTGCAAACTTAAATGAAGTGTACAAAGCTTAAATTTGCCTCAGAAAAGCATGTCATGGTTACTCCCATTGGAGAAAACATATTATATGATACGATGCACATATCTGTTATCAATATTAATTGTGTGAGCCTCCAGCGATCTCTGCACATGGACCGCTCCTGCTTGTTCAGACTACAAAGCTGCATCTAAAGTCCACACAGGCTCCTATGTGTTTTTACTTTCACTAATGAAATATGGGGCCCTGATGGTCAAGTCTGCATTGGCCTAGGGCAGCTGGAACCCTTAATCAGGCCCTGGGAGGACTACTTGCCATTTCCCAGTTTATATATCAGTTGTGTAAACCTCTAAATATTGACTTGAATGTGAATGTGTTAGAATTATATTCTATGTTTGTGCTGTGTTAGTAACCTTATTAGCATTTATTTTAGTGGTTCTATACAATCCTTTACAATTTTATTGCAGGCAATACTGTACACAAATATTTTTATAGCGTATTATTTTTTTGCATAGCCCTTAAATAGAATAGTTTCAATTTAAGTGATATATCCAGGGTATTTCCTATACTAAATTCAGGAACATGTCAAAGATGAGGGGAATAGGTACTGAAGTGTGCAGTGTAGTTTTGTTCCTTATTCCAACCAGAAACTGCAAGAAGCAAAAAGATTGCATAGCCAAGTTAATAAATGGATTCCATGAAGTAGGAGTAATTCTTTAACTCATTAATCATATTCAGGAAAAAAAATATATATTATGAAATTTCTGTATTTTCTACAGATAATGAAAAATGTTTGTATTACTATCTATAATACCTTTTGTTGGATGACTTTTTTAACAGAATAATTTTGTTGTTTTAACTATATTTTCTTTTTATATATGATTATGTCTATTTTCCTAATGCATAGCCCTGATTCACACTGGAAAAAGTGTTAAATTATTTTTTTCCAGTTTCATTAACTGAACAACACCCACATTACAAGAGACACAAGTGGGTGAAAAACAATCCATGTAACTTTTAAAGAGATACTTTACAATAAAACAGAGATTTAAAACTATTTCAAATGTCACACAATGTTCATAACCTATACAAGCATGTAAAAGGCAATACACCATTATTAAAAGATTGATGGGTTACATAAAGATTGATCTACACTGTGGATAGATGGCTACTTTAAAACAAATTTTGGACAGATTTGGAATATTCATTTTAACTTTCTGTCAAGTATCTTAAAATGAGCATATACATGTTATCTGATTATTACTTGACACAGTTTTTGTTTTATAATAAACAATAGATTTTAAAGATTTTAAAGATTCACACCCTTAACCCTGGGTGAGAAAAAGAAATGTAAAATAAAGCGTGTATGCGTAATTTATAACTTTATGGATCTTCATAAGCCAGGGCAGAAAGGGGCATTTCTATACACATAATATGCATGGGGGTGCGGGGTGGTGTGTACAGTAAGGGTTAGTACAGTAGGGTTCTGACTGTGGTCTCCCACTGCCATTCATTTATCCAGGCACTGGAATTGTGGTGAAACAGGCATCATCTGTAAATTAGAGTTAAACTAGGATTCTTCACTTTTGAATTTTAATTTTGTCTTCACAGTTTGCATTTTCTCACAGTTCAGCGTAGCTTGCCCAGGTCTACACTTACACCTGTTTTTCCTTACTCTTAAACTCTGCATCAAAGTTTATAAATGTTTGTCCTTCCTTGAATCCTGATATTAATAATATGCCTAGATCACTGACTACCAACCGAGCTCTCTGATGATCTTAGCAATAGCATACATCCCAACAGTCCCGCTTTCAGCGGGACAGTCCCGCTTTTGGGAGACTGTCCCGCTTTTGGGAGACTGTCCCGCTTTACAAGGCACCATATTTGTACAGGTCTGACATTTGTTGCAATCTCAATAATTAGTGGCCAACTTAGGATAAATAAACTGTGTATCATTAGAAAATAGAAAGAATAACCTTTTATCTGCATAAGGTATCATTGTTATATATCTTCATATGTCTGTATACAGCGTATATAACTTTTAGAAACTAGTGTATATAACTAACAGAAAATAATATAATTTGCAAGAAAATGGCTTGTGCTATCATTTATTTAACATTTAGACATTAACCAAGCACAAGACAGCTATTATTACGATTATGATGAGCATGGAGAGGATGAAACCTAGGTGCAGTACCAGTACCAGTACTGGTACTATTAGAAACATCATCACAAAATTGACTTTTGAAGTTTTGTATTTCTTTTTAATCATGAGTGATTACTAAATATATAACTAATATCTGCATGAATTATGGCTATACCTGAGCAACCAATTCAAGCTCACATTCTCCAGTATGTAAAATGAACCTGAGAGCTGAAATCTTATTGTTGCTCTGGGCAACATGCCCACATTTTTAATCCCACAGTTTAGTAAATGTAGGCCCCTCGTGTCTTTGTTTCCATTGTCTAGAAAGATTTGTTTTGGTGCTTATTCACAAGGTTGATTTGAATTTATTAACTGTTGTTGTTGCACTTTATGCATGCACTATAAAGGTTTGGGTTCTTATCAAAGCTGTGCTGTGTTCCTCGGTTCTTCTGCAGAAGGTAAAATTGTGTAACTGCCATACTAGCCTGTTTTAACCCTCTTTACCCCACACCCCACCCACCCCCCTTTTTCAGTTTTCAGAGAGTTCTGTAGTGCTCTTATGACAATAAGAATACCGATGGTTCATATGCTGTGAGAAGGATCCTGAGTGGGAGAACCTCTTGCCGCATTTGTTGCAGCAATATGGCTTTTCTCCTGAGTGCAGACGAGCATGTTCAATGAGGTGATGTTTATGCTTGAAGGCTTTATTGCAGATTTCGCATTGATGTGGCCGGTTTCCTACAGTAAAAGAAATACACATGGAATGTAACCCAGGAATATCAATGTTTTTCTCTTTAAAAAGTAGTACATGTTGGGGCTGATCCAGAGTTTGGGTGCAGTGCAGGTGCAGTTTCTGCATGGATGTGCTGTGCTACACATCCACGTTTTTTTTGGCCAAAAAGTGCAACTGTGAATTGTGCTCAACAAAGCACAAAAAAAACGCAGCGCAATGCGAAAGCTTCAACCCGCAGTTTAGCGCCTTGTTGGAATACTTGTTTTTTTTTGTTTGTAGCAAAACTGAACTAACAATTTTTAATGAACTTCATTTTTTTGCTCATTTGTTCAACTTATATATAATAAATGACCTTTAGTGGTTTTTGGGTAAAGTTATTTGGAATGTTACCTTTACAGCACTTGAAATTACATTTATAGTTTTTATTCTTCATTATTTTTTTCATTATAACATAAAAAGAATAAAAACTTCAAATGAAGATGTAGGACTGGTGTCATTTCCCTAGCAATTTCAAATATAAATGAAATAAGCCACTGAAAATTATTATACAGTCCCACAGAACTCGTAGTTGCAAACAATTATAATGTAAATCATTTCAGTCTTTTACTGTCAATAAAGTCACCATTGTCCAATGTAAGCCAGGCCAGGGAACACTTCCTGCAACTTTTATAAATATGCTGAACTATCAGCAAAGTATAGGAAATATACCATTTGCATTATCCCCAGGCACCCGCAAGCAAAAAGCCGCAGATGGTCAATAATCGAAATGCGCTGCGCTAACCGCAACACCGGGCACGCACCAAATTCTCATTAAAATATCCTGGCTTGGCCATTATTCGGTGTGCAAAAACACAGAGGCGCAGAGGCACACAGATGCTAATGTGCACATCAATAGCGTGCGATGTAGCTTTGTGCGCTCATGCACAGTTGGAAAAACTATGCCAAATCATGCGCTATGCGCTACACAGGATCAGCCCCGTTATCCCAGTCCAGGGCATCCTTAAAAAAGAAATGACCTTGTGCATATAAATACTTGATTCATTTTTCTATAATTGGCATATATTTCAATCTCAGGCTACTACAGCATTCTGATTCTTAGTCTGAACTCTCTCCTCGCCTTCCTGTTCCTCTATCTATCTCTGCTCCTCTGTAATAGTAGCTGAACAGTAGTGCTGTATGTTCACATTGTTTAATAGTGAAAACAGTTACCTGTGTGTTCATATTTGTGACGTAAAAGAGAACTACTCTTCTGGAAACTTTTATTACACTGATCACAGACATATAATCCATTTTCTGACTTCTGACTTGACTTCTTCCGCAGAATTTTGGTGCTTTTTTCACCCTTCTCCTCTGAGATATCCTTGAATGGAAAAGTTGGATAACTGTTAAAAGTTTTCTGTGAGACTGTCCCTAGGGGCAGGGGTAGATATGTCCAAATATCAATACAGCCCCTGGGGCGAAACAAGGTACTACATTTGTAACAGTACAGCCTTTTGAATATTACATCTGCTTTTCAGGTTAGTGTTGGTTGGAAACAAATTGATTGAGCAACCACAATTTTATATAGCATTTTGGAATGGCTTTCAACAGGAAATGTTGGTCTAGAAGCTACTGTCTAACTGGGACATTTATTTTCATTTGGATACGTAATCTGTTTCACTGTTTTGTGTTTTCCCTTCCACTTAAAATGTAGACTCTCACAAGTTTTTATTACTTATGTTTTTGCTTTATCCACCATGTCATGCTAAGAATGGCATCTACTGAGCATGTACAGTGACACACATGCACATCATGTTCTTTCTTTCCTCTGGGTCCATAATAGCCAATTCCCCTACACCACTGCTTCTATTATGTACTGTGAAAATAAGCTATATGACCAACAAAAAAATAAACCATCATAAACTATTGACTCACCATCTGTCTGCAGTCTGTGGACTTGTTTCCAGAAAAGCAGTTCATACAAGAGCAGCACTGAAGACCGCTTAAACTATGGTTCATTTGCAGGAATGGATAGCGGTTCTCAACAAAGCTGTGTAGTACATCAGGTAAGAAACATGACACATTGAAGGACTGATTTTGGAGGTGAGTATGCATTAATAATGGGGGTGAATCTGGAATTTTAGTACTAAACGTATCATCAGCAACTTTTATGGGTTCTTCACTTAACTTTAAAATATTGTTTCTTTTTGGAATGGATAAGTCCAGTGGCTCTAGTTGATGCTCTTTTTGAAGAAAGATGGGTGGTGTAAGATGTTTGGGATTGCATCTGATGTGTGCTTCTGAATCCCAATATTCAGGTGAAAGACAGATCTTTGAAGTTTCAAGTCTAAAATCAGAGTATTCTAATGTTTCAATGGACTTCCTGGGGAACGTTCTGTGGTATGGGACTGAAGTGATTGGGTGTTCCAGTGGCACATCTCTTTGATAGTGCTTGTTGAGAAACAATGTTTCTGGACAGTAACTTTCACAATGAGCAACATTGGAAATGTGGTGTTCAATACCTTGTTTCTTTATTGAGTACCACTTCATCTGTCTGAGACCTTCTGACCATCCATTGTAACCAATCTGAAAGCCATGCAAATTACTCCACCAATTATTGCTAAGGTGTAAAAGACTTGGTGACTCTTTCAAAGGTGGACTCATGTCAGTAGATCTAAGAGTGTCATTAAAACCATGTCCATTCTGAACAATTTGTGGTATTGAGAAAGATTCTGCAACTGGACCATATATTGACCAGTCTTTGCTGAGGTGATTAATGGTGGGCAGTAGATTCACGCTATAGTCGGTTCCTCCTAGAAAAGCTGTTGTGTTTTTAGGGGGAAAACATTTCCTGTTGTTTAAATGAGAGCTGTATGATCCTGAGTGCGAAAACCTTCTCTTGCACTTTGAACATTCATATGGTTTTTCACCTTCATAAACAAAAAGTAATATTTATGAAATGTATAGCTGCTTGCATACTGTACATAACATCATAGATTTGTGTGATTTATAACATCATATTCCAATTTTGTGCAGGGTTAGTGGAATTAATGCTGCTATAACCCTGCCTACATTAAAACTCGTCCCATACTGTCAAATTTGAATCTCTCGGATATCTTAGCGTACAAATTCCACCAACCAGACCTAGCATTTGGAACTACAGAGTTGGGATCTGGTCAAGCATTTAGTGCTAATGTATATTATACATAAAATACATCAATGCTTAATATTGCTGGTGTTTGTTTTTTTTTTTAATATAGGTTCCCTCCACAGTGTCATTTGCCAGGATTACTTCTGTGGGGAGTTACATTTATGTTGTACATGACATGGGTGGTTGTTATTTATTATGAATATGAATATATGATATTATGAAGTACAGAAAATAGTGTGTACTATATTTCTCTTAGATACTAACACATACATGTCATGTATTATGGCTCATGCTATAAAACTATTGGGACATACATGTCATGTATTATACCAGGCGCATACTATAAAGCTATTGGGCTGATCAGTTGGAAAAAACTGTGCAGAAATGCATTCACCTGATAATCACATTGGCTGGTATGGGTATACATCTGTACCCATACCACCATACCACTACTATACCAATTAGGCTTAGCAAGATGATTGGTCAGTGTTTACACTCTTTAAGATTTCTCCGGCTATTAGATAATGTTGGAGGGAAAATTGTAAAAGTATTGTATGCATACATCTTAGTCAGAATAAATATTGCTGTATGTTTGAAGTAAATGGAAAAAACCCCATAATGATAAATGCATATGCTCTTATAAAATAAACTTACCACTGTGTATGCGAATGTGCTCTTTCAAGTGATGTTTAAACTTAAAAGCTTTCCCACACTCCATACACTTAAACTTGCGATTTTCAACATTCTTCTTGCTTGTGGTCTAAAATGGAGATTAGTCCCAATATAAAGTTTTTCATGCAAAGGTATAAAAATCTGTATATATCCATAGTAACAAATGTGACCAAAAATTTTGATGATCTGAACTGGTGATCCTCATACTATCCTTTCATGGAGGGGCGCTGTATACCCTCCTGCAGTTATAATTGGCTTTAGTAAAAATCTGGGACCTTAACTGTCTGTTGGTTTCTGTCACTCGTAGGTATCCCTATAAATGTGAATAAGTGAGGTGCAAGAACACCTGCATTATTTTATATTATCAGCAGGTGGATTACATTATCAAACATACAGAAATACATTTATCGTAAGTGAGAATCATTTAAATACAGAAACTACTTGTAGATGTTATCTCCAGTTTCTAAATATAATACAACTGTGACTTCCATATCATGTTGTCTCTTCTGTAGTTTGTACCAACCACTGGTGTCACTAGAGTTGGTGTTACCTGGTATGATAACTTGATGGTGTCACCCCCTTTGACTTCCTACACATAGAACGATACATTATCTGTGATATCTACGTTACGTGCCCTGGATCATATCGCAGGTACATTTAAGAAATAATAATACAAATAGGCCAGTCATTGTTCATGGCATTGATACTGGCTCCTACAGATTTATGTGGGCCCTAAGGGCCTCCCCCGTAAAGTGTTAGTGATGGTATTTATATTGCATACCTTTATGTCCTCTGTTTGAATTGCAGGACAGTAACAAACATTCATGGAACAGTCAGTCTGTAATAGAGTATCAGGTGGTCCACAGTTCTTTCCACAAAGACCACAGATATTCAGTGCAGCTCCTTAAAAATGATAACAATAAATGGTAAAGAATAAAATGAAGCTTCTGTATAAGTAATCTTTAGTTGGTAATGTCAGAGGAGCTGACCCTATTGCTGGCCAATATTAGTATTACACTGGTGTCTATACTTTTCAACATACTAATTTCTTTGTAGCTTGAAAACCTACAATGTTATTGCTTTTGTTTTAAATTATTGTGTGTTATCATTGTTGAGCACCAGTTGAGTATTATTTTATTATGTGCTTTTTTAGCTTGTGTTTGAGAACCTGTGCTGATATACAGTATGTGTGTCTTCCTGTGTATATTGAAGAACAAAGAATACTCAGTTATAACAATGGACCAAATCCAGACCTGCGTGTGAGCCATGCCTTAGCGTGAAAGAGTGGAGTTCACTCCCCTCCCCCTCCCCTAATGCATACGAGCCTTAAGGACACACAAGGGATGGGGCTTAGCAAGGGAAAAGGTGCTGGTATACCATGCCAGTATATAACGGCCCACTTCGATTTGCACACTTCATATTGCAGTATGGTTTTTCTCCAGTCTACATTTATTTTGCCCTTAAAAAAACAATATATGCTATATATGTGTATATGCAACTCTGGATCAGTCCTATCATTGTTAATGTCTTTGCATTATTGATGTATAATTGCTTATAATTTATAACTTATGATCTACTATATAAATATTTCGTACTACAAAACACAGTTGAACTTGAAGTTCAGTGACAAAAACTCACCCTCAGCAGGTTTTCCACATCCACTGGTTTCACTTTGTGGTGGCGTTGAGGTCTTTGATCTTGTCTCTTCATCAGCTCCTATTTCAACTGAACGTTCCATCTCCTCCAGGAGATGATCATGATAAACTCCTGCTACAAAGACACATAAACACATATAACAAACTAGAGCTCCACAATATTGTTTAGTTTTTTTTTTAGTAAATATGGGCAGGGTTTTGGCCATAGGACCACCAACCTGTGGAGGCCTTCTAAAAGCACCACTCTCTCTTGTTTAAAGAGAACTAGGACTAGCACTGGGATACCCATTGTTTTAAGTGGTGGTTACTAGGATGCTCTCTGTATTGGGTGGGGGTCTATAGGCTTCCTGTAATGCATAGCAGTTACTATATATAATGTATTATATATTTAATTGCATCTCTTTTAAATAACACTTGATATTTTGTTATGTATAACCTGACCCACATTATGTAATAGTAACAGTTTTTAATTTAAGTCAAATTGAAATAAGCTAATTATTATTATTATTTTCTACAAAGTGTTCGCAGTGCCGTACAATGGGGAATACAGACAGACATACTGATAGACAAAATGCAAGCTTACATTCTAAGGGAGATTAGTGATTTGATACATATTGGCAATTTCACCTTTACTACCAGTTAATCTGCTTTTTTTGGATGTGGGAGGTAAGTGGAGCACCCGGAGAAAATGCAGGCATGGGGAGAACAAACGCCACACATTGTCCGTGAACTTATAACCTTAGTGTTGTGAGTCATCAGTGCTAACCACCGAGCCACCTGTGCTGCCCTAGGTACTACAGCAAATAAAGATCTATAACAGGCTTAAGGAGTGGACAAACCATAAGCTCACAGGGGTCACCAGGAAACAACACACATACTATTTTAAATAAACAATCCTCTAACCAGCTATTTTATAAAATATATAACTGGCTATTTTATGATATATCTTACCCAACAATATATCTATAGAATTATAACTGCTTTTTCGTTCACATTAATGTCACCTTTAATGTCAAATATTAGATAAACACGTTTTACATTTGTATCTTAGTTAAGAATTCATATGTAGCCAAAGTTGATCATCTTATGTAATCTCTGTTCCATGTATCTACAAATAGGACTTTTGTTGGTAAAAAAAAAAATAATGAATAGATTGGAACAAGTATTACTATTATTATGTATACATAGTGCTTTTATGAGCCACTAGGAAAAGCCAACGTCCATGAGTATGTCATCACCAAGACATGCATGCACAGAACTCCACAGACAGGTGATGTGGTGGAGGGCTCAAACAAACATAGTCGAAACCAAAATTTTGTAAAAGTAACATTAGACACCCATGGAGGAGGGACAGCAAGATACAGTATAAACAAATAATGGCTGAAGTTTGAAAAATATCATACATTTTCCAATAGAAGAAAAAATAAATATCAGGACAATTTAGATAAAAACCACAGGAACAGGAATGAATAAATTATTTAAATAGCCTATAGTAATTATTTCGAACAATTAGGGAGATTATCAGTGACAAGGGAAAAACAGTCAATCTACACAGTTTACATGAAACCAAAAGAGAAAGTAAGTACTACATACCAAGAATACCGAGACTTCTCTGAAAACATATTGTTCAGATGGACAACTAACTAAACCGAGACTTTATATCAGTATAATATTTGTAAAATTGCGTAGTATAGTAAGAAAAAAAACGATGTATATATATCAAAATGATTTAAGTAAAAAAAATGGGAAACAAATAATCAGTACTGGTCTAAAAGGAAGGATACATATCAAACACAGAATTGCGAATGGGAATATTGATCAGAGGAGAAATGTCGAAAAAGCTGAGCAATCCATTACTAGGGCAAATATAGGAAAAAAATAGGAAAACAAGGAGGTAATAGTTTTTATAAAAATAAAATAGTTGATCTACTATTAATTTTAACTCTTGATAATTCAAATACGATAGAAAAAAGCTTTTTACCTGATTCATGCTACAAGTTGCATAATGAAACGTTTGATAAGATGGCTTAAAATGATTTGCAACCAGTTTAAAGGAAGTATAAATCAACCTATAATACGGAATGATTCTTTAAAGAATTTATAAGCTAATTTAGAAGCTAATTACCTGATAAGGGTAAGAATAGACAGTAGTACAAAGAAATAATATTAAATAAAATAAAATAGGGGGGCACATATAAAAAATAATATATAACAATTGACCCAGCAGAGAGTATTATGAACAAATAAGTTTATTTGTTGTAAAATTATAAATTATTAGGAACAATTTATGACATGCTGAATATTAGACATATTGTCATTCAACACCTATCATTTATATTTTATCAAAAGTGCATAAAGATCTGCAAAAGCCCCAAGGAAGATTAATTATTTCAGGTGTAAACTCGTTAATGACAAACCTGTCAGAATTCATTGATGATTGATCTCTTTAGACATTTGAACATTTAAATGGTATCATTTATTTATGATCACTGCTGACATCAAATAATTTTATACAACTGTCACACAACATGAGAATAGTATACAGGTCTTACTTGGAAGATAATATGACAAATTTCGTTTTGAAAGAAAATGATTTATTAGAATAAATATTAAATTCCTCTTAACTACTTAACTACTACAAAATGAACAGCTATGGGAACAAGGATTGCCATCTATGCTAAATTGTTAATGGCAAATTGGGATGAGAGATTCATATATGACATTTTCTTTGGTAGTGAACTAAATGGTCCTTAAAACAAAGAATTTTTGTTATTTTTTTAATGCTGATACAAAAATGTAGAACTAATTTAATAAGCAAAACATACATTTATTTTTTGGATGTAATAGTATATGTTAGTGGTTACAAATTGACAAACATATACAATAATCCTCCAGTTTGTAAGACGTATTAAAGTCACTTCTATCAATCCTATCAGTTTAAAAGAATAAGAGAATATGTTCAGAAGAGAATGTTCCATTTTTCGCAAAAGTATTTAATAAGAAGAAAGTAGATCTTAGTTTGAACAAAATGAAAAATTATATATAAACATAAAATCATTTAGGCATTTATAACCTAATATAGGACCAATTCATACTCCTGTGCACCCGTATGTGCAGCGAGGAAAAAGGGGAGTAAATGCATCTGTCACTCACTTGTGACTGCCTGGCTCAGTGGTTTGTGCGACTACTGTCTGCACGATTTTACCCTCTCACCTACCCAGTCATTTCACTTTAATCATTTCTCCCCCGCACCTAGCATAATGTAGGTGGACAATGAGTTTTGGAGCATATTGAAGTCCTGGAGTGCCACTTTTCTACCAAGTTTATTTACCTGGATGTTTTATACATTATGTATATATATTGTTTCTCTCTCTCTCTCTGTATATATATATATATATATATATATATACTGTGTATATATATATATATATATATAATTTATATATATATATATATATATATATATATATATATATATATTTTTTAAGATGTGATGTCATGCATTTCTATCCATAAATCCATCCACGTCTAAATGGGATCCAATGTTAATTTTCGTCCAAACCCATTATTCAAAATATTCTCTGCTCCTTTCAAATGATAATGGACATAGAAACACAATAAACATTTCATGTAAATGCCTGTCATTTTTGTTATCCAATAAATAAACACATACATACATACAATAATGAAATAATCATCTAATTTGTAATGATAGATTTTACATTGTGTCGTGCAACTTTTTTTTAATTGTTATAGGCAAAACGAGATATTAGGTGTCTTTTATCTGTGTAAGTCGCTATACAAGACTCCCTTTTAGAGTATAAATTTGAGAAAATGCAACAACAAAAAGTAATTGTGAAAGGGTCTTGCTACTTCGGGAACTCCCCTGTAGATGTGTACTCTTGTATGAATATCTTGTCCCAGGGCAGGAAATCTTGTGTTTGCATTTGGGTGAGACCACAACCGCCCCAGCAACTCTAATGAGTAACAGCATAATTCTGCATGCATGCAGTCACCACTATCTTCATGCACAGATCACAGGCTTTGTCATATACACTATGAATAAGCGACACATGACAAATCACTGCCTTTGAAATGACATTAAAGGCTCATCTACAGTTAACAACAAACTAAAAGATGTCTCACATTTTTCAGGATGGGCCATTACGTTCCACCCAAGAGCCAAATGTATTAATGTACGCTGGATTTTGTTAGAATAATGTCACAATGCTGCATGCAACATCCCAACCATATGAATTATTAATAGTAATGGACTCATCAGACTCTTAGAATAGTGTATGCACTGTTTAGGAATGGAGTCTTGACCTAAAGCAGGGATGATAAGGATATGATATCTTCATCAACTCTAGAAGGGAATGGATGTCATTCTGAGAAGGCATTATAAAATGTAATCACTGAGAAATCAATTGCTGACATGCTTATAGAGTGACGTAATCTCATTCTTTGCCTTTTTGATAGAGACTATACATTAAACTATATCGTAATTTATCACTTAGTATTCCTTTATCTATGATCTTATTTTAGATTATTCATGATAAACTATTACTTAGTGGACAGTATGGGTTAAAACTTTTGTCAGAAAATGACTGTGAGAATGAAATGTTTCTCAAACTTCTCACAATCTCTTGGGAGGCTGCAACAATGAGTCGCTTACGCAGTATAAAGGGCATGTAAGAGGCACACATACTTTAAGGAACTTCCCTGGTGTCTTTCATGGTTGAGAGAAATACAGCTCATTTAAAAGTCAGTGTATCTTTTCCTAAAGTAGGACTGTTATCACCAAGGTGTTTCCTGAAAATGTCAGAAAGTGTAGAAAGCTTTCTCTTTAGTCTTATAATACATGATTCATTTAGTCATTTATAATTCTGAGTAATTATTTCTAGTAATGTTCTTTTAGCAATTTCAAAATAATGTTCTGGTTATGTAGTTACATGAATGGCAGAAGCAGCTTTTTAAACACAACGGAGACGCAAAGTTAATACTGATAATACTTCTATACACTGTAGGTGTATTATATAAGCATGTAGTCTAAACATATAAGAACCATAGCTGATTCTACATTGTATTCTGTTTTCTCAAACAATTATCATTGCATTATCATTGTATCTTTAAAGGAATATTTACTTGATGCCCCTTCCTCTGACATGCTGTCAGGGCCTATACGCCCATTAGGTGAACTTAGGTGGGCCTGCAAGGCAGCAGAGTTGTAAAAAAAAAATCGTAAAAAAGTATAAATGAGAAAAATAAAAAACACATTGAGAAGGGTGGCGGAGTGGAAGAAACATTGTAGGCCACCCTCCCGGGAGGGTAGGCAACGATGTTTCGTCCACTCCACCGCCCTTCACAGTGGATTTGATTCAGCGTGATGGTGTCACACCATTATGTCACGCGCCGGACAGGGGGCGCAGTGCTAGGTCAACCTAGGGCATCACGAGACCTAGCACTGGCCCTGCATGCTGTCATCCTTTCCTTTACTTCATGGCTTTGAATTGGTCCTCTGCTCCATTCACTTTGCCCTCTTCTTCAGCTACTGCCCCTCCATAAGATCATAAATCACTGTTACGAATGTTAAGGGATAGGATAGGGACTTTTGTTATGGTTTTGTTGCAATATTGAACACTATATATGACAACAGTAATGGGTAATACTTCTGCGTAAGGTAAATCTATGTAACCACAGAGAAGATTAATCAGAAACTACGTGAGCTGCATGTCTGGGCGTGAAATCTAACTTGTCTAACTCTCCCATGATAGTGGGGATAGACTTGCTGCATCAGGCTCACTGGCAGGTTGCAACCCGACCCTGGAACCGGTGAAAAGACAACAGGAGAAGAAATACAGAGATACAATATGAACAAATAATAGCACAACTGGAACAAGCAAATGGAACAGTGGGGAATACCACTGCGGCAACGGCTACCTGCCATGGTGAACTGTAACATCAACATTACAATATTCTCTCCGAGAGTTCTTGAGATAGAAATCCAACACTGCCAAAAGGACAGCATGGTAAACCAGCTAACAATTTAGTGCCAGCAGAATAACTGTTAATCTTATGCTATCTTTTTCTCATTATACATCCAGAAAAAACATTTTTCTATTCTAGATTTATATGAAAAGTTACATGCAGTTCTAGAAACATACTATGTTGAGGACCGCAGACATAGCGGCCAACCAAAGAAAACTTTTTGAAAAACCAAAGAAAACTTTTTGAAAACCCCCAAAAAACTTTGTGCATCATATGAGAGATCGGGGTATATTTACATAAGTTTAAAATCATAAAAAAGGGAAAGTAATGTCCACTAAGCAGTGAGATTGCAGTGAGAAAATTGGGGATATTGCCCATAGCAACCAATCAGATTCAAGTTCACATTCT
>JABWIB010000193.1:82185-95603 GCA_016617825.1 Platyplectrum ornatum | reverse complement strand
GACGATGTGTGGGAGAATACAATATTCGTCATTTACTGAATTCCATTTTTGTATCCATTTTATTGCAAAGATCGTCACAGCGATATCACATTGACGATCTCTAAACGTCACACAAATTGACGAATAATAACACATTCGTCACTTAGTGAATACACATTTGTGAAAATCGTCACCAATATCGTCAGCGACTGACGATTTATGTAATTCGTCAGTTAGTGAATTCCCCCCCTGGTATCTAAATTTTCTGATCTGGTTTTAACTACAGTGTATAACCGGATTCAGGCTCTTTATTTCCATAAGGTTTGACAATGACCACTTGCCTTGGTGGGGATATCCCTGAAACTAACTCCCTGCTATGGCCTGCAAAGCTACTGTTGTTCTACTGTCTGGAGGGTCTCTCTCTCCCTGGCTGTTTCCAATGAATCTTAGCTAGATTTGGCCTCTGTCTTTGTTCAGCTCTGGTGTCACAGAACTTCTCCACCACAATTCACAAATGTGCAGAATGCAACCTGCCCTCTTCTGCCAACAATGAAAAGGCTTCCTGCTGGAGACCTTATATGTGAGGAAAGAGCAGCAATATGCTCTTGTATTAGTATCCTGACGAGTGTCCATGACGATGCACACATTTGTACATTTACTTAAAACATTAGTAGCACTGTTATTAGATTCAGTTGTTCAGGGCATTTTCTGCAAATTTCTAAAGGGGTCTGTCAATGAGGTTTTCTTATCTCTTGTGAGCTATTATGAGCTCTGAGGATTAACTGCAATTGTAAATGCTATATAAATAAATAAATAAATATCATATTTTGATTTAATATACTATATTATGTAATATATACAGTATATATTTATTATACTATATTATGTAATATATACAGTATATATTTATTTTTATACTACCCTTGTCTACCTTTATATCTTTTGTCTCATCTGCTTCCTTTATTCTACAATTTAAATTTTACCAAAAGTATTTGGGTGTACAATAGCTTTAATTACAATTATTTTAAATGGCTTCATTTTACTTGCCCTTTGAATAAGTGGCATAAAAAAATTGAAATATATTATTTTGGACTTATTCCTTAATTCTTTATTATATCTTAACTGACTTGGAACATTATATAAGTGTCAGTCACATCTACAGCACCATTTTAGAACCTCAGTAACCCCTTATATCCAAACCACAACCACACAGAGGAGACTCAAAAGTGAGACTCAACTTATTATTAAATAACCATTTTAAATGTGGATTGCAAATATTTATTGAGCTTCATCTACATAGTATCGGCCGCACCTTTAAAAGACTGGAAATTTGGGAGGTACCTCTGTCAGGGAAATTAGTAAAAACATATAAAATATTATAATTATTTAAAATTTAATGATATGTGTTATATTTAGATACATTTGTTGAAAAAAGTGACTTGTGATATATATATATAATTGTTAGGATTTTATTACTGTATGATTCTTGTATACAAAACAATTGCGAAACAACAGAAAGAAAAATTGCTAAAAAAAAACCTGAAGCCGAGATAATAAAAACTTCATTGATTTAATAGTGTGTAAATGATTAATATTGAAATTAATATATATTTGCTAAAATATCAGTTGACCCTCTGGCCTAAATTTAAAGTGGTGAGATTTCAGTGAGATTGAGAAGTGGGGATGTTGCCCATAACATTTCTTTTAATCATAAGTGATTACTAAATATATAACTCAATATCTGCATGAATTATGGCCAAACCTGAGCAACCAATTAGATTTGAGCACACATTGTCCAGTAGGTAAAACTGAGAGCTTGAATCTGATTGGTTGCTATGGTTGCTAGCATCCCCACTTTTCAATCTCAGTGCAATCTCACCGCTTAGTTAATTTAGACCTCTGTGTTAGTTTGTGCATGGTAAATTATTTTAAAAGGATAATTAATTTAGAAATAAATATAATGATCTCTTATTTCACTTTCTAATCTTTAAACACTGTTAAAAATAAACATTAAGAACCTTTATTTGGGTATTACATTATCAAGGTATGTCCTCGTAATACCGTGTTCCCCGATAATAAGACCTACCCCAAAAATAAACCCTATCAAAATTTTTGTAAAACCGTCCAAAATAAGCCCTACCGCGAAAATAAGCTCTACCCCGAAAAAAGCCCTACTGAATATCCCGGTTTGTAAAAAAAAAAAAAAAAAGCATGATGGGTATAAATGCACGACTGGGGGGCATGATGGGTATAAATGCACGACTGGGGGGCATGATGGGTATAAATGCATGACTGAGGGGAATGATGGGTTTAGTAGCAGGGCTGGAGGGCGTTATGGGAATAAAAGCAGGACTGTTTATATAAATCTCTGCCAATGTTAATTCAAATAAGACCTACCCCGAAAATAAGCCCTATGTTTTTTTTTCTTGACCAATTATTATTATTATTGGGGAAACACGGTATTTAGATTACAGCTGCAGAAACCCATAACACCCAAACCTTCTTCACAGCTGTAACATTTTAAGACAAGGAACCAAAGAAATAATTAGTTGTAGCACATTCCACATCCTCTCCATTTGACACTCTCCAAGGCTTATATGTTATATTGGTGTGCAAATTGTAGTGCAAGGCATCCAAAAAAAATTATTTTTCCGCTAGCACCACCCACCACGGCCTACACAATCTAGGACACGCGTCTAGCTGACTAAGTGTTAGATTGCTTCCTGCTGACACAACATACTTGTGGCTTCTTTTTCATAAGTTTATACATTACCTGAGTTCAAAACAGTAGATAAGAGCCCCCAGCTAGCGCTAGGCAGAGATAACAATTACATTTGTCAGCAGGGATCAGATGATGCAGATGATCAGCAGCAGTAAATTCACAACAAATTCATCTGATTATATTTTATTTTTATTAAAAAACAAAAACCCACAATGGGCCAGATCCAGCTGTACATAACAGACGTCATTTACATAGGTTTCCTGTGCAAATGATGTCACTGGTAACAATGTACGCAGGGGTACTTCATTAGCATGCCTTTATCATCTGATCTGCTTCTTTTATACCCTACTAATACTGTATATTTAAGGTAAATTGATAGAGCAGAGTAAATCTTGAGGCTTTTTAGGCATAAAGGGAAATGTGGTTCATGCTTCCTCTTTACATTGCTGCATTATCAGAAATCTTTCTAATCTTTCTAATCTAAGACTTCTTTCTTGCTAATAGAAGTCTGATGATTTAGCATGTGGCAAGTAGCACTTTCTCTTAATTATATAATTATATAAATGTCTCTTTTTACCTTTCATCTTTTAATTCTAACAAGATAGGCCAAATAATATTAAAATATGGCACTAGGACTTGATTCAAAGTGGCGACACACAGATGCGGACGCAAAGCTCTTCTTCGCAACCTTGCGACTGCGAGGACGTTCCACACTGCTTTCCTCATTTACATATGGGCAATTAGTAGGGCTGATAATTTCTAGAACAGCTTGCACCATTTCCAGACATGGTTTAAGCTGCGCGTAGCTATGGAGCAGGTAATGTCTTGTGGATAAATAAATAGCCTCTGGGGAAGAAGAAAAGAAGCAGAATCTCTAGCGCCATCTATTGGAAGAGGCGTTCCTCTAGTCACGTCTGATCTTAAGGAAGAGTTGCCCATCTAGAGACAGCTGTTTCGGGGTGATTGCCCCTCATCAGTGTAGAGCAGGGATCTGGCTGGCTAGTGAGAGACCTACTATGTCAGTCAAGGGGGATAAACATTCTCCTTAAGGAGCATCACCATGAAGGTGTGTGGAGACCTACAGAAAAGAAGCAGAATCTCTAGTGCCATCTATTGGAAGAGGTGTTCCTCTAGTCACATCCGACTCACAAAGGAGCCTTTGAAACATGACTGGGAATGAGGGGCAATCACCCCGAAACAGCTGTCTGTAGATGGGTAACTCTTCCTTAAGGAAGTGTTGGTTACTGGCTTGGCATTTATTCCCAGTCATGTTTCAAAGGCTCCTTTGTGAGTCAGATGTGACTAGAGGAACGCCTCTTACAATAGATGGCGCTAGAGATTCTGCTTCTTTTCTTCTTCCCCAGAGGATATTTATTTATTTACATTTTAGTGGAGCATGACGGCCTGCAGGTCTCCACACACCTTCATGGTGATCCCCCTTGAATGTCTTGTGGACAATTACCTGCTTCATTGAGTTAAAAAAATGTAAATTTTTTAAAAAAATATGTTAAAATTATTTTTAAAAGAACAGAAATGTGTGTTTTTTTCACTTAAATTTTTTTTTAATTTATAAATGAATAAAAAAAAGCCAGCAGTAACTTTTCAACATTTGGGCTGCCCTCTCTCTGCGATGGATTCAGAGCTGCCTTTTTGCGCAACTCTGAATATGGAGTACCTGGGGGCCGCGGGTTGCTGAATCAGGTCCCTGGTTTCAAAACTGATAACATTAGTTAGAATGAATAATGAAGAACAAAAAGGGATCCCTGCACTCGAAAAACAGCTTAATACTCTGCTCAATGTGGTCACTGAAACCACACCATAAGGTTTATAAGACCATATGACATAGAATACATACAAGGTAAGAGAGTATAATAGCGCTTCTCCTTATAACAAAAAAAAAGGATTTTTATACAAAAATGGTAAAGTCCAATAAAGTTCAGATAAACACGTGTGTGTGATTGTGTTCCCTCTGTATCAATGACTATAGGTAAATGCGGTAATTATTTTCTTAAATCCCTGTTGTACATGTAGAAAAAAGAAAATGCTATATAGTGAAGTACATTTATTTCATATAGATCTTTATACCCTTTATCACAAATCTCACATTTCCATTTCTTGTGTTGTAGCAGGGCTTCTCTAATCCGGACCTCTCTTCGTCCTCTCCTTTTCTTCTGTATACCAGTCAGTATGGATATAAAAAGAAAATACTATATGGTATAGTATGTACACACAAAAAAAATGAATCTTTTATTGGTAGCACTCACATGGTAGTGTAGATTTCAGGCATATTCTATAATGAAGCCGTCCTGGGATCCTCTAGACAAACGTCCAGTGTCCGGCTTCTGAATCAGCGTCTCCTTCTGACCTTCTCCGATGTCATATGATATCCTTTTTTTTGTATGCCGCCTCAAATTGAGTTGAAGGAGGAGATGATTTCTCTATACTCAAAAGCACATATTTTATTTCCACATAAAAATTCATAAAAACAAAGTTTCTTTAAAAGGTTGGCATTAATCAGGGTTACTGATGGGAGCGTCCGCACCCTTAGATGTTATACTAGAAGCGGTTCGTATTGCTTGGGGCCCCAACTTGACCGCTAACTAGGGATGAGGAAATCCCCCACAGGAAACGACCTGACAGCGCCTGCACCCGCCACACACCANCGCGTTTCGACTGTTTGTCTTTCTCAAGGTATGTGTGGCCATCTTCCTGTGTTCTTTTTATAGGCAGGTGACGTCATCAATATGTGTCCATTCAAAATGTGTCAATTCAAAAAATTACATTGTTACATAGTTCGTATACGTTCCTAAAATCCATTTAGTTTTCATGCACAAAAGAACCCCTTATAATATATCCTATTCATAACGTGAAAATAGTAACATAGCGTAAAAATAATCACATCCTCATTCACCGAAATGAAATGTCAGTGTGTGAAATACATGCTCCCATCAGTAACCCTGATTAATGCCAACCTTTTAAAGAAACTTTGTTTTTATGAATTTTTATGTGGAAATAAAATATGTGCTTTTGAGTATAGAGAAATCATCTCCTCCTTCAACTCAATTTGAGGCGGCATACAAAAAACAAGGATATCATATGACATCGGAGAAGGTCAGAAGGAGACGCTGATTCAGAAGCCGGACACTGGACGCTTGTCTAGAGGATCCCAGGACGGCTTCATTATAGAATATGCCTGAAATCTATACTACCATGTGAGTGCTACCAATAAAAGATTCATTTTTTTTGTGTGTACATACTATACCATATAGTATTTTCTTTTTATATCCATACTGACCGGTATACGGAAGAAAAGGAGAGGACGAAGAGAGGTCCGGATTAGAGAAGTCCTTTATATGCTACAACACAAGAAATGGAAATGTGTGATAAAGGGTATAAAGATCTATATGAAAGTGGATGTACTTCACTATATAGCATTTTCTTTTTTCTACATGTACAACAGGGATTTAAGAAAATAATTACCTCATTTACCTATAGTCATTGATACAGAGGGAACACAATCGCACACACGTGTTTATCTGAACTTTATTGGACTTTGTCCAATAATTGATTTTTGTATAAAATCCTTTTTTTTTTTGTTATAAGGAGAAGCGCTATTATACTCTCTTACCTTGTATGTATTCTATGATAACATTAGTTATGGCTCATTCATTATCACTCATCATTTACATTTATTAAACTCATGCTATAAAATAAAGCACATCAACCAAGTCACGGAGCAGTTTACAAAATATAGAAGTCTTACATTTAATTATGTGTAAATATATTTTTATTCTTTTTTTTTAAATAAATGTATTTTTAAATTACAGAAAAAATATAGGTATGGGCAGTCCCTAACCACATGTGGTTATAGAAAAAGTCCTTTCATACACTTTTTAAAACCACTTCTGCCTCACTCAAACTCACAATTAAATACGACTTCACCTGGAACTTCCTTGAGGTAAAGCCTTAATACCTCTTTATGATACAGAAAAAGTTCAAGCTTGAATTTTGTTAAGAATAAATAAATTATGTCTTTTTATCTGTTATATACAAGGAGTATTGACAAGGAGACAACCAGAACCGGTGTATAGGAACACGGGGAGAATACACAGGGATAAAGCAAATATTAACCCAAACAGACGTTAACATACATGGAGATTAGCACAGGAACATTGAAGTTCAAGATAACTGGTAACAAAATAAATAACTCCAATTCTGCTGTAGAGGAGGATTCCCGCAGCAATCTAATTGCAGAATTGGCTATTGCTTCCTGCCCCATCCTACATTGCAGATAATATTTTTATCAGAACTGAATTCTGGGTACTGAAGATCCAGATCTGCACTGGTAATGTGGCAACTGAACACCAAAAGGTGAGATTTTCACAATAGGTAAACACTGCCTTCTACCAGGGCTTTAACTCTTGCTTTACCTCAGTACCCATTCTATGAAAAAAAGAAAAAACTGGCTGTTGTGTACTTTAACAAATAAATAATTCATTAGGCAAGGAAAATATATATTACAAAACTGCTCTGGTTGGCACAGGTTCGGCAAGCTTTTAAACCTTGTACACTTTAAGGGGATACATCTGCAAATGATGACCACTTCCTGCTCACAGAAAACAGCTTTTCTGCAAACTGGAGACTTTCTTTTTACCCCTGAATTAGAAATGTCAATAAAGACATTATACTTTATTATTTTCTCTTTTATATTTAAAGTGATGCTTATTATTCAAGCGCAATCACTAACTGTAAAACTGATATTTATACCTTTCAACATTAGAGGTAAGAGAGGTGCGGCTGTGCAATATATTGTACATGGTCCAATCTGTTAATAGGGTGTGACCACACCCAGGGCCAGTGCTAGGTCTGGGGGCGCCCTAGGCAGACCTAGCACCGCGCTCCCCGTCATGACGTCATCATGCCACGTATCAGCGCGACGTGATGACGGCACGCCACTTGAAAACTACCGAGGAGGGCGGCAAGGTGACCACTGGCCGGCCAAACTCTCAGTTTTTACTTTTTTTTTTTAAATAATTTTCAATTTTTTTTCTTTTATTTTTGAATATTTTTTTTTATTTCCTCGGCCGCTCGCCCGGCCGCCCGCCCTCTCTGCTGGCCACCCGTCCTCTCTGCCGGCCACCCACCCTTCCTGACCACACCCCAGAGCTCACTGCAGTGTGTTCCTGGGTTTTTGCTGAGTTGACACCATTTCCACAACCTCAGAAAAGACCCCACAAGCTCCCACTCCTCTTGTCTCATCAACCAACGCCCTGGAATGACCAGCACTGTTTGGTCATTACCGAGTCAAAAAACATGGATCGGAGCTGTTTCTGCTGTAGCGGATCAGAGCTTATTAGCCATTTCCACTGACACTGTGTGTTCTTGTAAAAAACCCAGGTATTTTAGTTTGGTGGAAAAGGTGTATATGTTTAAAAAGCATTGCCTACTGCTTTCCAGTGTATGCAACACGTTTATATCGGTTTTGTAAAGCTGAATGATTGGTTGAATAAGCAAGAACCCGATAAGGTCTATGCTGTCCTAATACATACAATCCTACATACAGAGTAGTTTTGAGTGACACTGTTTTCATATGCATGTGTGTGTGTGTTAATGAATTAAAATAATAAAATACTTGAATTATATATTAATTATATATCTTTTTGTATAATTCTATATCTTTTTGTAGTTCGTTGTGGCTAGCAACATTCTTAATTTAAAGGCCTTATTCTACCTATTGGTTTTGAAACTGTGCGCCTAGGCTCCTAGCTCCTAGGAGCTACGCAAAATATGATATCAACCTGAAGTATTTCTGTCTCTACCTAAATAGTTATTACACGATTTTGACTCAAAACTTGAACAATGGGAAATGATTTTGTCTCGTCTTAGGGGAGACTCTAAGGGTGCCTCGACTGAGAAAGTTTGGGAACCACTGTAATACACTGCTGTTGGAAAGATGCCATACTTTGCTCTTCTTTTGCATCTCAGCACTTTCCATCCTTGCATCATCGTAAGGTTTGCCCAGTTTACCATCAACAGACAGTCACTAAGGTTTAAATTCTCAACTTACGAAAGTGACAGGCTACTAGTTAAAATCTGGGTATACTTTTTTCTTCCTCTCCGTATTTACAGGGATTTTCAGTTCCTGGAATTATTACTATATCACTTTACAAATGTAAAGCTGCAAAGACCACAGAATAGCTGCTGCTCCTACTGATGGTTGACTCCCTTCAGCAGTACTTGTTACCGACCCAACAATCAATCACCCCATCTGAAGCAGAAATGTCCAGTTGAAAGAAAGTTGTATCATTCACTTGTTACATTGCTAAGTGCATAAATGGCATAGCATTCTTTAAGATTCTGCTTGTATGACACTATATATAGAGGTGTATGATGTTGTTCAACACTGAACTAGACAGATGAATAAGCAGATATGAATTATGAATAGATAGACATGAAGCAGATGAACAGACATGAGATAGACAGTTGTTTGTTGATTTTTGGCGCAATGGACATCAATGGTAACCTTTGCACTCATATAAGTCACTGTCTCACCCCTTTCACATACTTTATATAAAGTTCAACCATAATATCAAGAGCATTTCATTGTAGAGGGTTTTACAGCTATCCCTTTCTCTCTTGTACCTCTATCCCTTAGGGCCATTGCAGCTGTATAACCGAATAGCTTATCTGTCCAAAAGTGACAAAGAGGCCAGTCTTCTGGCTCCTACTAGAAAATGCTCTCATTGCACAGCTATTACCAGACTCTCCACCACAAGCCAGAAGCAATGGCAACAATTCAGTGTCAGTGTTATTTATAACTGGCATCTAAGGGGCTTTCCTGCCAGCGCATCACCACCAGCCAGCGGGCATGCACGAGAAAGGGTTCTTTTATGCCAGAAAGTGGCACTGGGAAGTGAGAATAAAATATGTTGTTACGTTGACCTCTGTGCTCACTAGACAGTGTGAGCCATATTCATATGGTTGTGTCTGTTCGTCAGAAGATGGAAAATAAAAGAATACAGATAAAGCAATCACATAATCACGTAAACCACTTCTTAATACAAGAATAGCGTAAGGGCAAATGTTGATTTACTTGCTCTTGAATTGATAAAATGACTTCACTGCGCTACTCTGAAATCTTATTTTCCAACATCTGTTTGATCAACCCATGGGGGTGACTTTATTAGTCTATTAGTCTATTTTAACCTTATTCTTGGTGGCATTATATTTTGTTCGTTTTTGTCTTGTATTATATGTGATTTTGCTCTTTTACTGTCCCCTATTTTTGTGTTTGAATTTGTGTTTTTTCTGCTTATTTTATATACTTTGTATGAATACAATGAAATTATATATAATAAATTTAGCTTTATATAAACACTATATTTGTGAATTCTATTTGTATCTTGGTTTGGGAATAATTTGCACTATTGGGTATTTAAATTGTATTGTTTATCGAGGTATTGCAATCCTATTGAGACAACTTTACACTTCCTGCCTCTGGTTGAGGGTCAGCGTGGGTAACACTTCCCTATCCAGATTTTGTACTATGGGTTTCCATGCATTTTAGCTGAAAATATTTAGGGTAGAACTTTGCAATTTAGAAGTCCGCTATAAAGGCTACCACAGCTATAACTGCATGAACTGTTAAAATGAAATACACAGATCAATTTAATGATGACGGTGAGTCATATGAGGCCTAGATTTACTAGCTGAAATTTTATAGTATGTTCTAGGAATGTGAAACCTATAAAACTGATTGGTTGCTATGGGCAACATCTCTACTTTTCCTTTTTCCACAGTTCAGTAAATCTAGTTCTTGCTTTTAGTTCATTCGATGTTCATCTTATGCAACCTAGGATATATTCTGATAACTAGGTTCAACAATTAATACTTAATACTTAATAATGAATACTACTTTGTTACAAGAATATTATGTTATGAGTTATAATGGTTTTTGTTTGTAGTTTATATGTGTGGTTGCCATTAGCATTAGTAGAAACTAGAAGGTTTGTTTTATTCTCTTCTGTAGTTTATCTTCTGTTTACACATGATTGCACTTGGCTACAGAATATCTGTGATTACGATACTATCACCCGCATTACTCAGTACCAGACTATGAAACCGAAGCAACAGTTCCTTTGAACATAACAAAAGGTCATTGTCCAGTCATCCATTCCCAACACATATGTTCGGACACACATAATTGACGAGAAGAGAGTAGGAGGGCCAGGTATGTGTACCTGTGGGTCAGGTATCTACCAATGTCTGTGCTGGGGAGGAGATGGTCCTGGTAGGTACCTGAACTTTCCCATTGATTTGTTGATTAAAGGAAACAAAGGTCCCATAGGGCTGGAGTGAAGTAAACAGCAGGCAGGTGCCTCAGACTCACTAGGCACCCATAGAGTAAACTTTTCTGGTTAAGAGAGGTGTGGTTGTTAAGATATCATAGGATGGCATTATTACTGACTTCTCCTTTTTAGAGATTCAAGTTTCATTAAACATTCTGGAGATTCAAGTTTTATTAAACATACTGGAGAATGTTAACTAGATCCATCAGCTGGACCACGCCTGCCCCCTTACCACCCATGCTAGACGGGCAGATCTGCTGATTGCTAATCTGCATTGCTAACGTAAGGCAGGGGTATAGTAGTGTAAGTGCTGCTATCCCATGCCTTTTCCACACCAGAGATGGGAGTACCAGGGTGTGTAAAGTAAAAAGTAACATGTGTATGTACTTAGCACAATATTTCATAACAACATTGCGGCATATAACCCAACTGCCCCGATTTCTTCAGGATAGTCTCATTGCTTGCTCTGGGAGCTGGATGATGGGTCTAGCTCATATCCTTTCTTCAGGGTTTTTTCTAGAAAATTGATAATGTAAGGCAAACCCTTACCCCTTCCCTATGCAATTTATTATTAGCACAGACGCCACCTACAAGAGTGCATGGAACATCCTGTCCTCCTCTAACCCCCCTCTTATGCTCTATGTCTGATTCTTTGAAAACTTGGGACTGGTTTCTCAGCCAACGCTCGGACATTAGCCTGCCCACTAGGAACCTCTCTACCATTGTTTATTCCTTACTTTATTTTTTCATTGTGGTTCTCTCATGGGATATGGGACTTGCCATATATAATACCCCCGGGTCGTCTTTTGCCTTGCTATCAAAGACACCATTGCACCAGGCCTCCTGTACTCCCTTCCCTGAATGTCTTCTAACACTTTCTGTAGATTTACTAGCCCCACTTTTGATTGATGGTATCAGCTTCCTACATTTTTTCATCACTGTGTTTGATTTAAGTGTATCCCTGCCCCCCCTTTCTGTTTTCTCAATAAAAATTATTGGTGATCAAAAAAAAAAGTGCATGGCAGGGGCGGAACAACCGGCAGTGCAGCCGGTGCAAGGCACCTGGGCCCACACCAACACAGGGGCCAACAGTGCACCACCACTGACAGTTATTTCATTATGCCCCCACACCTCTGCATTACTTCATTATGTGCACGCAGCCTTGGACTGGGCCACCGGAGAACCGGGGGATCCTCCGGTGGGCCCTAGGAATAGGAAGGAATGAAGTAATAGTAAAACAAAACAAGAATGAACAAACCATCCAAACCATCTAAAAAAAAAAAAGACGCGATCGCGGCACTGCGACCAACTTCCCGGCTCAGCCATACTGTTAGTGCCCTTGCAGAACCACTGTTATAGCATGTAAAAGTGCTGCTGACATTCTCAGCTGCACTATACATGTTATAACACTGGAACTCCAGAGGCACTAACAGTATGGCTGAGCCGGGAAGTTATGGTCTACCCCCTCCCCTTCCTCCCCCCTTACTCTGTATCCAGCAGCAGCAGCAGACCAGGGAGCCATGACAGCAAGTACATCTCCAGCAGCTGCAGCACAGTGAGTAACCTCACATAGAAATGATGGCAGATAAGAGCCACATGGTCCATCCAGTCTCCAGTTGTATTACCACCTCTGCTGTATTACCACCTCTGCTGGGAGACCATTCCATTTATCAAGTACTCTTTCAGTGAAGTATTTCTTCCCCACATTTCCTCTGAACCTACCACCCTCCAGTATATACGTATGCCCTCACGTTCTACCACCCTCCAGTATATACGTATGCCCTCACGTTCTACCACCCTCCAGTATATACGCATGCCCTCACGTTCTACCACCCTCCAGTTTATATGCATGCCCCTGTGTTCTGATTACCACACATATACCAAACAAACGGTCAACTAGAAAAATTTTATGTGCTGGCTGAATTGTTGTTTTTTGAACTACAGAGAACTGTAGAATTTTCACCCCAGTAGTATTATTCCTCGCATTTTATGGTTATCCTTCACTCTCCAAACTTTTAAGCGCTGCCTTAAAACTCATCTATTCAGACAAGAATGCCATATTCCTCAACCTATGTAACATGTTCTACTCTGCTTATAATTATTCACAGTTCTGCTAACAGAAACAGAAACAGTTCTGAAAACAGTTTCTGCTACTAACACTGTGACTGGATCATAGAGAACACTTTAATGATACAACCTGACTGGTCATTGTATAATAATAGCACTTACCCCTATGTACCGATCCCCAATATCCTATAGAATGTAAGCCTGCGAGCAGGGCCCTCTTCCTCACCCAGTCATCTTATTGATTGTTAAAATTGTAAAGCGCTGCGTAATCTGATGGCGCTATATAATAACCTGTTAATAAA
>JABWIB010000193.1:67811-81864 GCA_016617825.1 Platyplectrum ornatum | reverse complement strand
CCTCATTAGGCTTATTGGGCAAGGCAGTGGTGAATGGAGGATTGGGGTTAAACATGCAGGGAATGGAGGGTTGGGATTAGGCTGCAGAAGTATGATTGGCTAGCATTATATATATATATATATATATATATATATATATATATATGAGGGGGATGTAATGCACTTGAGTAGAAGGAAAGGGTTAAATAAATACAGAAACGAGAGGGGGTTGAATACATGTGTGTGTGTGTATATTATTCGATACCAGTTTGGCCCCCCGTGGGGGTATTATATACACATATATATATGTTCAAAAAAAGTGGGTTATTGGCCCAGGACGCAAACATTTTTGCATTAATAAGTTTATAATAATGAGGTGCCTCGCCAAATTTTTTTTTTATTTTTGGATACACCTGGACTATTTTTAATTCTAATTAATAGAAATAAAGATTTATTTTATAAAGAATGTTTTGAATATAATGTTGTTGCAGTGGAGGAGAGTATATATTTTTTTTTTTCAGACATGGGGGGGCCCATTTTAAACAGAACTCACAGCCCTTAATATAGTTCTGTTTAAGGGACACGGTTCCCAGATGCTGGAAAACAGTAACTTGTACTGTTTTCCAGCAATACTACTGTGTGTATGTGTGTGTAACTCTCTCTCTCTCTCTCTCTCTATATATATATATATTTTTTTTTTTTTTGAGGGGGGGGGTATGAGGGGTCCAAAGCAAATTTGTGCACCGGGGCCCATGACTTGCTAGTTCCGCCTCTGGTGCATGGCACAATTTATTGCTACGTGTAGAATAGTAATGTTGCTATTGTTACTTCTGCTTCAATCAAAGATGTTGCAATCTGGGCTGAACCTTCAGATAAGACCCACTTAAATAGGGATGGTATGTATAACACTAAACAAATGTGCCAAGTTGAAGCTGTAACTGTGTCTCATTTCAATGTCTATATTGTAATAACAATAACAACATTCAGTTTTTAATTTTAACCATTTCATAGAACTGTAATCTTTCATGAATTTCACGTCACTGTTTGCAGTATTTTTCCATTAGTTCATGTTTTATTTTGTCTACGTTACCTCTATCTGGAGGAGTTGCTAAGATAGCCGGTGTGAGAAATTTATAGCGTTCCTCAGGTACAGATATGATTGTGTACCTGTCTCGCCCAGGTACCTCGCACCTCATTCACAAATGTAGTGAAATCACAGGCACTTCAAAGGCTTCTCTGCACACATAGGAAACTGGGGAGATCCTTACACCCACACGTCAACCTTTAGATATGTTGTAATTATACAACTATCATTTTTTCCTTTCAACTTAAAACAGTCATTACCATAATATTTTACTTAAAAGCTAGTTTATCAATGTAAAATACAGTGTTTAAATTATGTCTTATCCGAAGTTGAAATTAGGATTGCTAATTACACAGTAACTGTAATAGAGCTGTATGAAAGAGATTATATTATAGTCTTTTACAAGCCACACTTTGGCTCTGAGAAGACTTCAAATGTTTTATTCAAATGTGATCATATGCGGCCAACTGTAATTTTCAAGAATATAAATGATATGATTTTACTATGAATTTAAACATCAGTTATAGAACATTTAATGTACTTATATTGAAAAATAACTGTATTTATTATATGTTAAATAAGTGGATAAATAATATGTAAGGTTTTGTTGGAATATATATATTACATAGCAGTATTACCTACATAAATTATATTTGTGTACATACAGTAAGTATGCAAAGGGTTTTCACACTCACCATTTCCAGGAAACAAACATTTGCAAATGCACAAATCACGAGTTGTATGCAATCCTTAACATATTGTTATGTAAAGATGAGAAATGTTTGCTTTGCTTCATTTTAATGGCTAACAATTTTTTTTTAGAAAAGTTATGGGGAATATCTGTTTCATTACAGTTTAATACCTCAAATCGAGGATTGTTTCAATTAGACACTATGGGCCAGAGTCAGATCTTTAGGCACTCAGGAGTGCTGAATTCCAGGGGAGGTAAAATGATGGGCAAATAAAATGGGCTCTATGGGCAAATAAAAAACTATGCAAAATTTTGAACGCACATTGTGGTAAAATGAATTGGACCCTACGGATACAAACCAATAGATACATACAATCCTATTCTCCAAGCTTATGAGTTATTTTGAGACAAAATTCAATTATTGCAAATGTGGCCTTTAAGGTTATTGGGCCAGATTCAGAACTTTACACTATCATGGGCAAAACCATGTAGAATTGCAGGGGAAGTAAAATGAATGAGAGTGTAAAACTAGGCACAATAAATCGTCCAAGCTGAAGATGAGGATGGAAAAGGAGTCAATTTTTTTTTAAGGGAAATGGAAACAGACAGACACAGTGCAATAATTGTATGGAAAATATATATGCAAATTAGGACTTGCACAGGATTTCTTTTTTTAACAAATAGTTTGGTTTATGTTTCCAAAGTGGGCCTTAATGGCAGGATTATTGCAAGTGGGAACACATGGAATGATTTTTTGCATAATGATTTAAGTTTCTGCAGACCAAAATTTTTGAAGAACAATTTATCTTACTGTGAGTGTCTAGCTTAAGTCATGAGAGTGTAAAGATCTGAATCTGGCCCATTGAGTTCATAACAGCTACACACCTCAGCACTGATGTATGTAAAAATATGATCTCAACTACTATTACTGTACATAAGTCTTTGACTACAGCAAAGGCTAATATTCTACTGTGTCTCCAGCAGTAACAGTGAGTAACCCGTATACTGTTCAATACTTAAAGTACAGAAGCTTCTTGCTTCGTTTCATTATAAAAAAAAACACAATTAAAAAAAAATGATATAAAACACTTTTTGGGCGATGATTAGCCAAAATCAACACAAAAAATAATGTCTATAGGGTCTCCAATGAAATTACTGCAAGTCTATTCTCCACTAAATAAAAACCACTTCACAGGTTCATTGGGTTTTTGCGCATATGACCCCTACCCTTTTGGAGTAGGAGTGGGGCAGAATTTAGACTTGCGTGTACAAGCTGAATCTAGCCTTTACTGTAGGATTATTATATTAACATATATCCCCCATACTACCTTGTGTATCTGATGAACACTTCTCTGTTGCCCTACCCCACCACAGGAACCTGCTTAATAGCAGAAGTCTGGATGTGTAGGATATAGATTCATAAAGGAATGCTGTAAAATACGCATGCATACTCACATAAAATGCTGTCATTTTTAATTGCTGTGAGTCTGAATCTGGCCCAATATTATTATATATAAATTATTATAATAATTATAATATATAACAATTAACTTCTCTAATAGCAACTGCTATCCAGAGCTGCGCATCCGTTTTTTTTTTTTTTCATTCAGAAGTGCGCAGCAATCCTCTGTGAATATACAGAACAGGCATGGGGGCGGAAATACAGACACAAGGTCACCCATTCGTCTGATCTCCCACCTGCGTTCTCTGAATTTACACACAAAGTTGGTGTTTCTCGCTCTTCCTCTAAAATCTTGCCCTGGCATTATGCATGTGAGGGGCCAGGTCATTTTCTATGATTAAATAGCCCTATTTGTAATATACAGAGACCAAAACAAGTAAAAAATAAAGAAAAAAGAAATGTATTCCTAATTTAATACATTAACAAACGTTCGGATCATACATGCCCGAACAGCATATTACCTGAATAGCAGTGTATTGACATGGAAATTGCTCAGGCAATACTGTAACTACAGATATATATAATTGAAAGGGGATTTTAGATGACTGTAAAAAAATACAAATATTTGAAACATTCAAAATGGTATTTGTAGCCTCTTCACATTCCCCTCTATTTCCAAGTTTTAAATAACTGCCCGTTTCGCTACGTTATCTAGAATTTTAGGTTTTATCAGGAACACGCAACTGTTGATCAGACATAAATGGCATTGCATACTCACTCGATGATCGCATAAAATGGTATATTTCCATTTAATGAGATATATATATATATCTTATGATTAAGTTAGTGTGCAATGATCCCACATATATATGTTTATTATTGTGACAACATTCCATTGCAGTTTTATTTCCATTGTAGATAGGATTGAACTAAAATACATTTGCATATAAGCAGAATGCAATCACAAAATCCCCTTGGACACAGTCTTCTGTGTAGTATTATTAATAATAATGTTATCCATAAGACCCCACACAGTATCTGTAGCTCAGTACAATAGGGAATGCAGAACATTTGGGTATAATGTTAAAGCATAGTAAGTGGAGTACAGCATAGTAGAGTGCGGAATGGAGAACAAACAGAATGCAATACAAGAACAGTGCGAAAATAACACATACAAATGTAGTAGAAAACAGTGAAAGGAAGAAAGTAAAGAAATCAGTGAAGAATGGCGGATATAGATTCAGGAAAAATAGAAGGGGGAAGAGATAGGGCCAGGTAGAGGGAGATGACAGAAGGATAGAGGGCCCACTGTGCGTTAACATGCTAAGCAGGAGTCCACTGCTTTTTTGTGTAACCCTGGGTTACTGATTACTGTACACACATTACACTGGCTTGTCCCATGCCACATTACCTGGATATATGTTTGCATAGCATACGCAAAATAAGTGTCACACAATATACATCCTTATGTATCTGACTGTATGTACAGTAAAATTGGAATAGGATTCCTTATTTCATATTCCAGTACATTTTATGATTAACCATCATCCCCGAACAGATCAGGAGGTTTGCCTAAAGCTTGAGATGTGATGATGAGCTGGAGCTGGAGATTGTTATTCTCTTATATTCCTTGGGGTGCTGAATATCCTGTTCTGAATAGAGAGTATGTACACTAAGCCAAAAAGTATTTTTGGACACATAAAAAAAATCCCATGATCTGACGCAATGTATTTATTTCCCAGCCAGTATGACATGTATCCCGTTTAGCAACCGCTGCCTAATCTAGATTGTGTTCATGGTGTTACTCTAAATCTGTATGTACATTTACATACCATGCATTATTTATGTATGGTATATGGATCAGGGCTTGAAGTGGGGGTGTATACGGGGGAATACCATACCGGCACTTCTTCCACTAATGTAATTGAAATATTAAAAATCTCCATTGACATCCATTATATTCACTTATTTCATACCGTCACTTCTGAATGGCCATACCTTCACTTCTAAATTGCCACTTCGACCACTGATATGGATGGTACGTATATGTGCAATGCATTATTTACTAAAGGACACATGTATCGAAACTACACTTCTAAATCTCTTCTAAATGACAAAATTACAGTTTTAGATTTATTTTGCCCAGAATTGTGACATACCCTGATGGGGAGGGACAATGAGGACCAGGAAGACTACAGTGAGAGGCTGAACATACAGAGGTGTGGTGGACTTTTTAGATCACAGGACCCTGGGGACCTATTGCTGTGAGAAGGATCAGAACAGTGTACGCAGAAGGATATACTGTAATGCTGTCATGTACTGAACACACAAAGGGAATATCATTTATTAACCTTTTATATCCCTTAGCAATATTTTGTTGTGTTATACGTATTACCTTTTAAACAGTGGGACAACACTTCATGGTGACAATTCCTTTTATGTTTCGCCAGTAAATACCAAGTGGCAGCTATGTGGTTGGCAATTTTGTCTACCTGTAAACTGGCATTTCTATCATACAGACTGCAGATAGAGCAGAATGTATGATCTCATTTTTGCGGTGAGGGATGCTCAGAAAATGTATACATTTAGTAATTGATTTGAAGACAACAAAGTGTATTGTCATATATTATTNTTTTATTATTACTTTATGTGAGTGTTGATGACAACAGATTCACTATACATTATATTATATATAGTAATAAACATTACTACTTATAATCCTGCCACGTTTAATTATGCAGGTTATTCTCAAAGCTAGGTGACTAGGGGAATGACTCATGACCATGTGGACAAGATGTGAGCCAGCCACCACCTGTTGTCTACATGAAAGTATACAGACTATATGTCAAAGTTATTTTAAATATTTCTATTACTTTCCATTTTAGAGGTTTTAAACTTTATTAGAAATAGATTTGGAGAAACGCATATTGGGGTACTCTCACTCCAGAGACTTTGCAACAATTTTACTAAGTAGTAGCTTAATAGGAGTTTCTGTTTGATAATATTGATAAACTCCACCTTCTTGTAAACCAGGATTTGGCAAATACCACATCTATATACGTAGTATTGTTGCAATCTGTTGGTTGCAAGTAAAAAGACCATAACCATGCACAGATATCTCTATAAGAAGTGCTATAATATATTTTACAATTACCGCAATTGTTCTTTAGAAAGAAATAAAATAGACTAATAATGAACTGAAATAATCCCAGTAATGTTATGCTGTTCATATATTCATAAAAGTACCGTAAATAAAGCATTATAGAATTGTGATTTTGATATGGTACATATAGATATTTTGCTGCATATTTTAAAGATAGCTCGGGAAATCTTTCATTCTTTATGTGGAACTGAAAGCGTCTCATGGTCAAAGGTTTTTAAACTCTGTGTGGAAGCTTTTATATACTAACTATATTAACATGGGGTATTGTTTAAATATACCCTGGTAACACAGTTTATTCTCATAATGCACATAATTCATTTGCAATTCTCATATTACTGTTATTCCTGCACATATACATAGCCTGACAGCTCTATTTTTAAAGATAGTAGCTAAAACCTAGTGTGATAACAGTGATGTTAAGATAACAGAGATGTGCCATTACAAGACCTGTTAACCACTTCAGTGTTCACCAGTCTGTGTAAGAGAGTCGGTGGTCATTTTCGTGGCTTACCTGGAGTTTTCTTCGGTTCTGCCTGCTTTCTGCGCTTCTCTTTGAAATCCTCAAACATGATACATGTGTTTGCTGATGTTTCTGCAGTTTTCTCTTTCTGTGTCTGACACACATGCTGGGGAGTACCCCACAACTCCCTCTCTGATGTCACACGTGGAGGGGCTGTCCTCGGGTGATTCAAAAACCCAAAGTGAACTTCTGCCCAATATATGTTAACCCCTTCCAAAACAACCAGTCACAAACAACACTGTACAAAACAGAGCTAACTGTTCACAGTGATATTGGCAGATGAATTAACCCCTGGCTGTATGTAATAATATATCCTCAGAAATATCTGCTAAAAGTTTTAGAATATTATATTTTTTTAATGTAGAAAAAGTAATATTTCATGGATTCTCATGTCACCTGTATCTTCTCAGTGAATACTGTTTTCCATTATTTAATGTTAACTAGTTCTCTTTTAGTACACTGTGTTGGCAATTGGCATCCCGAATATTGCATGTAGTAAAATAAAATAAAATGGCTATGGTGTTACATTGACTTAGTACATGGACAGACTGAAGGACCTGGTTGCTATGAACTCCTTGGCCCATCATATGTCATTGTCACCTACTTCAGTCCACTACCCTACCAGTGAAGAAATGAACCTGGGAGGTCACAAGTCAAGCAGCATATGTCCTCAGATATAGGCTATGGGCTAGATGCAGCTACTGCGAGGCCTGTGGGCAAGACCTATGGCATTCTGCACCACCCTTTTTTAAAATGAGGGCAGTTCGTAAAGCCAAAGAATTGAACCCAGTTCATACTGTATTATCTACATACTACCCCCTCTCACAGGGCCGGTGCTACCATTAGGCGATCTTAGTAGATCGCTTAGAGCTCTGGGCCCAAGGAAGGAGGTAAGGACGGCAATAGCACCCCCTTTCTCCGCTGCTTAAATAGTTAGCCAGCCAGGGAGGGTGCCTGCTCTCTTCTACAGAAAGGCAGCGCCCCTCTCTCGGGGTGGTGCTAGGTCATGTCTAGGGTTATCATAGACCTAGCACTAGCCCTGCCCTCCCACCATATGTACATTAAGTATGCAAACAGTCCTTTAGACACAGGTAATATTATGGACAGAGATCTGTAATTCATACCTTCAAAGCGCACATACACACTTTTTTGGTATCTCAAGAGCTTTTCTTACATGCAACCGATAATGTTCCAGATGATCCCATGTAAGGATAGGAGCAGACCATACATAGGAGCATACCATATGAGCTTGGCCATTTGCCATAGGGTGTGTGATAGGCTGTGCAATGCAAACATGGGACAGGATCCAGACCCATATTACACCAGATTTACGCACGCAATGGCAGAAGCCATACTGCTAATAAAACTTGTACCTCTGAGCTAGAATCTTTTGCAGTGTCTGATTTATTTATTTTTTATTATGCATTGCACTCAGACATTTTATTATGCACTGCATTCAGACATTTTATTATGCACCGCATCCAGACATATCTGTGCACTCTGCATTAGTACTTGTGAGTTGTTCTGCACATTTCTAGACCACTGGGAGTGGCATAACTAGGTGTTCTCCTCCCCAATCATATCATTTTTGAAAAACAAGATGTAAATACAAAGTTTTTGACTTCTCCACATACCTTTGACTCTCTAGCTCCTATCCAAACATTCTTCTCACCAGTTCCTTCAGTGGTCTCCATGTAATTTTCCCCAATTGATATCTTCAGCTCCACATCTTTTACTTCTATGCATCTGCTTTGTGTCACAGCTTTCTCCTTCTTCACACCTCTCTTTCACACCTACTATCTTCTCACACTTATTAGCCTTTCACACCTCCTCCTTCTTTTGCCTTCTTCACCAGCTGGTCACCCCATGGTGGATTGTCCCTGCTCCCACCCTTTCCTCTTACCTATGTAAATATCATTCACTGAAGTCTCTAATAACTTATATTTAAATACACGTACATCTGTCACACCCCAGGGTGTGACTTAGGTTAATAGGATAACCAAGCCAGGGAAACGTGATGGGCTGTCATATTGGTAAAGTAAATCCCGCCCCCACCTGTTCCAAACCTAACCAAACCCTTGCCAATACCAAACCAAAGCAAATCAAGGTGGGGTGAGATAGGAAACCTAACCTAAATAAAGGATAGTTTTAATAAATATTTTAACTTTAATAAACACACAAGTTTTGGGGGCTGAATCCACGGTTATAACTCGAAAAAGCTGATGTTAACGCTTCTTTTAATACGTCACTCAGTGAGTCGCGAGCTAAAAAGAGCAAGTTTTTCTCCTTTCTGCTGTTTGCGTAAGGGGGAAAAACACTGCGGCTTAAGAATTAAATCGGTTCTGACTTATTATTTATTTGTTACAAAACCGAAATAGCATTAACAAAACATAATTTTCATATTTCCAATTATAAGAGAATAAATAACATATTTTAACAGACATATTGTGCACAACATTTAACTATTTAAATAAGCCATTTATGGGCAATGTAACAGAGTCTAACTAACAACTTTCACTGGCAACTGGTTATGACCTATGCAGTCTTTGGCATCTGTGTCTGTACAGTATGCTCGGCATGGGATGTACTTAGGACAGAAATAGGGGCTTTCATAAGGCAGTGATGAAGGGTCATCTCTGTCCCTGGGACATGATATCACAATGGGATACACACTCTTATAGGGCATATTGTCCTTTGTGTCAGAACAGTTGCTGCTTGGAACCCCTGACTCTATCAACATGGCAGCCTCAGGGGGTCCACTGGATCGACTAGGAGAAACACAGTCTTTTGCACAGTTCTTCCCACTTCTGACATTGAATCTGACTGATATGTAGTTAGTAAAAGGATCATCCCACACTTCAGTTATTTGAGGCACCAGGCAAATGTCAGAGTCCTCTTCATCCATAGATGAGGCACTGGTAGCGACTTCCAAGTTCTCTAATGCCTTTAGTTCAATCGATGTCAAACTGTAGTGGTCATTCCTCTGTACTTGCTGGGAAACAGTCATGGACCAGTCCGTAGAAGTACGTTGTGCTCATCCCCAGTCCTCCAGTTCCCGAATCTGATCCGGTCCCAACACATACCGATGGTCCCGTGGTCTGCCCTGGAATGATGCAGTGTCCTCCTCATAGCGTAGCTGTAGCCTCGCCAACCATTTCTGCTTATGCCTAGCAGCACATGCTCATCCTTTTCTTTGGTTGCTGTGGACTCGTGGTGGTTTAAATGTTTGCTGCGCTCTCACCAGTTCTTCTATTCTCATGACAATAGAGCACTTCTTGCACGGGCCATTGTAGCTGAATAGGCTTAAAGTCGTTTCCTCAGGTGGCACCACCAATCACAACACAGCATTTGGCCAAACGTCAAATTCAAAATGGAGATATTTAACCCCTGAGATACCAGATTATCACACATATAAGATAAGACTGTGATTTCAAGAGATGCAAAAAGGAAAGTTGACTCTTCTCATCTATTCACCAGCTCAGATGACTGGAGAGCATGGCTGGTGTGTGCCCTGATGGCACCAATGTCACCCCCATCAGATGACATTGGTTAGTAATACCACTCTATAACCATTGGTACAGACTCACATAGAATTCTGTGTTCAGTTCTGGAGGCCATGTATCCAGGAGGACATAAATTCATTTGAGAAAGTGCAAAAAAGAACAATAGCTTGGAGCAGAGAGAGAGACTAGAGAGAGGGGTGATATGATAGCAGCTTTCACATATATCAAGGGATGTCAATAGGTTGAGGAGGGGGCATTTTTCAGACAAAGAGATGTGGGTTAATAGGAAATGTGTGAAAGAATGACTTCACTGAAAGGGTGCTGTAGTTGATAACTGGAATAGCCTCCTATCAGAAGTGATTGAGGCTAACACAGAACAGTGTGAACATGCTTGGGATAAATATAAGGGTATTCTGAGTCACAATGGCCAGCATTCCTTTGTTTATCGCAGTGGTTCTTAACCAGTGGTACTAATACTACTGGTGGTACTCAGACCACAGTTTATCTAGGTCTGAGTATCTAGGCAAAGTTGTATGGAGGGGGCAAGCGTACTTTAGCCATGGTACCACATGACAAAGAGCACAATTAATAAAATATGTTGGGGCTGAATATTATACATTTAAAATGTATCTGAAACTAGGTGTTTGACTTGGTGGTTTTCTGAATATTAGGTTATATAGCTCAACTTGTCAGTAGGTCCATTAGTTTAGTTAGTAGTTAGACTCCAGGTCATCAGGGCGTTATATCTCTAGGCTATCTGGTACTAGACCTAGTAGGTATCATCCCTTAATCCTATGTAGGGTAGGATGAGGCAAGCTCCTACTGGAAGTGGGAGCTTGGCAAAGTATGGATAAAGTATGTATGGCAGATGAAACTCAGACCCTGGGCATTGACATTAGGCATTTCTGCACAGGAGAGTGAAAATATAGTTCTTCCCTCTCCATCCCATTTTCAAGCCGCGTACACATCAACACGATAGTGCTTTTTTCAGACAATCAGCCGATCAGATTATAAGTTAAAAAACCTCTTCACACTATCTGCAATCTGCACAAGCTCCGTGTGTGTGTACAATCCCAGAATCCTTTGCTGCAGTAATAGGCTATGAATACATACTTAGGTTCTCTAGTTGTAAATATGATATTTGCTGAATTTAACTTCTAAATCAGGACTCGTAGTGGGTGTGTAAACAGTGGTATGTCATACCGTCACGTCTCACAACGGTTTAATTAAAAAACTATAACTCCCAATTCACTTTTTATGTTACCATACCACCAATTCTAAATGTCCATACCAACACTAAATTTCCATTTTGACCACTGTTCCAAATAACATGAAATGACATTCATACTACTATATGATGTGGTTGGGGAAGAGACTGTAAATATTTGGATAAAATACTTTTGTTTTAATATGCAACAATTTGTAAAAAAAAATGTAGTAGCAGAATAACATAAGAATGAAGAATCTGTTATAGCTATGATAGCATTACATGACACTTGGTCACCACCTAGTGGTAGAGATTCTGAATACACATAAAGAAAATAGTTTCCATTTTTTTGAACAGCTTTCCCCTTGGGTTTATGGTTTCTGAAATGACAGTCAATTGACTTTATCAATGTAACCAACACAATATCACACTCAACACTCGCTTGGTGCTGTAATGCCATGATTTGCACTGTATTGTTCATAACAAAGTACATATTTATGTTATTAAATGAGGTAACGGTTTGTGCGATGCCAACATAGCTGACATATTGGTTACATATGATACTGTCTGCTTAAAATAAATCACTGCACTTCTAGCACTCTTTAAATGCTGGAAATTTATATGACAAATTGACCATATTCTAACATAATAACTGGAATGTGTGATTGTTTAAATGCTTCTTACAAGCTATGAATCCTCCTTTACTACAAACCTCTGATTTCCGTTATCTCTCTGGGGTCTCAGTGTAAATAAACCATGATAATCTGTGAATCACTGCCATGTAGCTGTCATTACTTTAATCTTTTGTGATGTATCTTAATAAAGAGTAAAATTCATTGTGATTCTGGCTTCCAAATATTGAATCAGGTATATTGCTTTAGATTTGTTTGGTATATATAGACAAAGGATGAAAATTAACATGTTTAGGGGAAATTATCAGATAAAATGTCTTACTTTGCATCAATCAGACAGTTGCCACATTTCTCTTGATTACTGATAGGTTGGGAAATTAAGGTTGGAAACATATATCTGATTTCTTTCCCTTGCACCTCTTTCTGTGCACCAATCTAGAATTTTTCATTTCCATAAATCTCTGTAAAAATAGGAATGGTTGTCTGACTGATGTGGTCTGAATATAAATCTTTCTCACCAAGGATCTTATCACTTTGTTTTCTACAAAATTCCCAGTGGAGCAGCAGAATGGGTACCACCTCTTACCCAGGTGCACAATTCAATGAGATTTGAGTACTTATGACCTGATCCAGAGTTTGAAAATAAGGACTGGATCCAGACTTACGTATTATTGAACTTACAAGCGTAAAGTTATGAGTGGGTAAAACCATGTTGAATTGCAGGGGAGGTAAAATGAATGTCAGTGTTTACATGCAGGGAGAATGCTTTATTTTTGCAGTTTGCACACAGATACTGACCAGTGTTACTGTTACACTGTTATTACACTTGGGCTAAGAAACATTATCTCTTAACTCTAATACAATTTGCAACTACTGTAACTCCCCTGCAATTAAACATGGTTTTGCCTACTCGTGAGTAAGTTATGAATAAGTCAATAGTACGTAAAGCCTGTATCTGGTCCACTGTTATTAGACGTAGGCCTAAATTCACTAAGCAGGGATTTTGCTGGGTATTTAAAAAGTGGGGATTTTGCCCATGGCAACCAATCAGATTCGAGCTCTCAGCTTCATTTTACATACTGGAGAATGTGAGCTCAAATCTGATTGGTTGCCATGGGCAAAATCCCCACTTTTTCAAATCCCCAGCAAAATCCTTGTGAATTTAGGCCGACATCTCTCAACGAATGAAATTTACTTCCTCTGCAATTCAACATGGTTTTGCCCTCTTGTAACATTACTCTTGTAAGTGCAATATGTAAGTCTGTATCCAGTTTTAAGAGAGGAAATCATGTATAATTTTTGCTTTTTATACATAGACTCTGACCAGCGTTGTTTACACTGTTATTAGATTATGGTTAGTAAACATCATCTCCACTAATACTGTCTGCAACAGATGACATTTACCTTCCCTGTAACTCATCATTGTTTTGCTTAGGTGTAACTTTCCACTCTTATTTAAATCTGTATCTGGTGTTTAAGGTCCACAATAAAATAGACTTGAACTTTTACTGCTCCTGTTCTGAAAATGCACCTCACTCTGCGTCTGATCAAGAATTTGACATTAATGCATGAATAAAAAATAGTTTCTTTTTAAATAATTAGTTTAAAAACAAAACTTACCTGCCTCCCGATTTCCCGCAAGGAGATGCGGCCATTGTACCAGGCATTCCAGAGTTATGCTAGAACATGCCCTATCCTGAAAATAAGCCCTAGTGAATTCCCCAGTTTGGAAAAAAAAAGCAGGACTGAGGGGAATGATGGGGATAAAAGCAGGACTGTTTATATAAATCTCTGTCAATGTTAGTTAACCCCTTTAAGACGCAGCCTATTTGGTCCTTCATGACCAAGCCCTATTTTACACATCTGACATGT
>JABWIB010000193.1:29457-65262 GCA_016617825.1 Platyplectrum ornatum | reverse complement strand
TTAAAATAAGACCTACCCTGCAAATAAGCCCTATGGTGTTTTTTTCGGACAGTGTCTTATTATCGGGGAAACACGGTGTATATATATATATATATATATATATATATATATATATATATATTTATTTATATATTTATATATATATGTGTGTGTGTGTGTTCTACTATTGTAAGTCATCGCGCACACAGGTAAGATTTTGGTTTGGAGTGTGATTATTATATAAATTGGAACATTTCCTTATATAATGCCAAGATAGGATAGGACACTATACAATAAACAGAACCTTGTATTGACCTCTTTCCTTCTGGGAAATAGTAAAATTTAAGGCAGTGTTTATTATAGGTATTTTGAAGAAATATATTTATCTTTATATTTACTTACAAAAAAAAATATTGAATAAAACACAGCTGGCAGGAGACACTGTTTTATTGTCTTATTATGAAAAAGGCTAGCAAAATGAATTTACAAAAATAAAAATACACACTGTACAGACAGGAAAGGGATTTACAAGCTTCCCTCAAGCTATTTAAAATAGACTTTTTTTTATAAAACATTCTTTAAAACTTTAAACGTAAATCAGAGAAGTATAGAAAGTTATAATGTTACAGTTCAAGAACAACTGATACTTCCTAATTATACATCCCCCCACACTCATACAGTAACAATGGAATATACAGTAATAATAAAAGAAATGTGAGATTTTATTATAAAACTTGTTCTTTGGTATTTATTTAAACATTATTAATATTTGTATTCAAAAAGAAAATACATGGGTGACATCATTACTCCAGAATGGAAATGTTTTAGCCTGCAAACTATATACACATCTTGTAAGCTATTAAATGACTGGTAGCAATATTCATTAAATGAAGTTACTACATAGTTAATATTCATGACACCTAATTAATATCCATTTGGGATTATTTCCTACTGAATAAATAGTAGGTTGCAGGTTCCCACTGGTCGCTTGGTTACCTAATGGATTCAACGGATGTGGCAAATACATCCCAGATTAAATTATGTGTGTAGTTACTATGTGCATGTTAATTTCAGAATAGGTGGATTTTACTTGTCTTCTTATAACAGAAGTGAACAAAAATATTCTACTACTTAATGGACGGAACATTCAAATGAACTGATGTCTTTTTAATAGACTAATGAAACAAAACTTAGCAAACGTCAACCCTCAAATCTATGTTGCTTGTCTGCCTTTCAAATATTGACCACATAATTAGAGCACTTTTTTTGGCAAATAGTGAATCTGGTCATATCACGAGGAGGGTAGGGCTATAGTCCACACCATCTCCTTATCGTCTTTTAAAAGCCATGTCAGAGGGAAAAGTAGAAATTTACAGCTCATCCTGGGTCTAAATGACAGTCTGTAAACTGATCCTTAAAAAAGAAATATTAAAGTGACCTTTTTAAAACGGGGAGTTGTTGCTCTGGTTTCTATTACTGCTGGCAAGTGGATCTTAATGGCAAATTGTTGCATGCCACGTGCTGATGGCTTTATTACCCAAGCAGCCACTCTGTCTGTGTGCTGCAGCGAAGCAAACACAAGCATCTGATAGGTGATATGTGTTAACATTCTCCAAAAATAGTTCAAAGGCATTGCTCTAAAATGCTTATTTGGCAAACACAGATGCCACATATTGTGATTAAACAGCATTTTTACTCACTTGAATTATTTATATTTCCATACTTTTAACCCCCTGACTTCACAGTACTGTCCCCTGAACCTACCATTCGGGACACTTACCCTGTCTTACAGACAGCAGATGTGTTTTGCTATTGGATGTCCTTTTAATACCCAACCACTGGACATCTTGGAAAGCCCATGTGAATCCCAGCTGCAATATATGTATTTCCCTTTAAATGAAAGAACCCTTACTACAGTTTCCACATATATGTCTACCAGAATCAGTGTCTCACAGATATCCAGAATATCATTATGGGGAGGAAAGGTCCAGTGACCTATTTAAATAATTGTGTGGAGGCATCTATAATGTGATAGAGCTCAATCCTAATGACCAGAGTTTTTCTCCAGAATTCTTTAGAAACCAGTTGAACATAAGTATTCTTCTAACAAAAGGAAAAGAACATCCATCATCTATGGACTGTAGAGGCAGCCTTTTATGGAAATGCTAACTGCAAACGCACTAGGAAGCAGTGACACTACTGAAACATGAAGCACTTAGGGGCTGACATACAGTTCAGTATAAATGTTATGCTGAATTATATACAATCTAGGGTCAAATTAAAAATCAGTTACTTTGTGTTACTGGGTCTAATTGAATTGATAGGTCATATTCATAAAAATGTTAGCTTTACCTAAAGAATGTCTGACTCCATTGTCTGTAACTATATCAATAGTACTCAATACGGTAACATCCCTTCTCAGCTAAATATAGATGCCAATGTATGGCACAATATCAGGATCTACAAAAACAATTTCGTTTAATAAAAGCTGGAGATACACAAGTTATGTATCCCCGAAGAAAAGGTCAGTTATGCCGTACTTCATAATGATAACTTTCCAACTTCTAAACATGTTAAAAAAAGTTTCTGTTAAGAGAATTGTTATGTTATGATTTGTGTTTAGTAAACAGGTAACCAAAGACTATCCTAAAAGTACAGTCATATTACAAAAATAAATGTTTGGAGCATGTGCAAATTTTGTCATACTTAAAATGTCCATGACAAAAAAAGAATAATGATAGAAAATGTACTGGATTAATCAAGTGTACTTTTCTGTGCCAGCAAAACAGACATCTTGCATTTTATTTAAGCACACTTCTTATATGTAAGTCCCAGCATAAAAAAAGAATCAGTATAATGAGCAAGCTCTGCGCCATTTTATGATCAGTTTGATCCGGGCAGTTGTCATAGATGTCCCTTTAACTGAAGATCAAGAGTGCTCAAGAAATAGTGTTGAGGAACTTGTTTTCGCCAGCTAAAGTAGACAGCATGGAGTTAAGGTCTGTCACAGCCATGTTTGGAACCATGGCAGGTGGATTACGTGGTGTGCTCAAATGTGAGGAAGCTTGAGTTGATCCTGTTAAACCACTTGCAGTCAAATTACCAGGGATCAGTGGTGTTGGATCTGGATCATCAATAATCGCAGCAAAATCAATCTGGGTGTTTTCCAAATCCAAGCTGTCTAAAGGATTGGACGCTGGACATGAACTGCTGTATGGAATGGAGTCTGTTTTCAGGAACCCGAGATTAGAATTGTACTGTCCATGTTGGTGTCCTTCACAGCTACTCTGGTGGTGATTTAGTGGTGAGGCAAGCTTTTGTGTTCCTGTTTTGCCATGATGCATTTCAACTTGCCCTGAGTAATACATCATGTCAGTGGTGTCATTATTGTCCACTTGAGAGTGAATAGAAGGAAGATTAACAACTCTTCTAGGACTGGATTCAGCTGAATGGTAGGAAGGACTTAGTTGTGGCGGACTGCCCATATATGTTGACTGGCTGTTTATACTGTGCTGGCGGCTTATAGGCTTTGGGCCACAGGGAGGATGCGGCACCATATCTAGAGTGTAACTCTGATTTCCTGGACTTCTCATGGTTTTAGAGTGGCTTGATTGGCTTTCATGAGAATTTGGACTTAGCAAACTGTTCTGTGTCGGTCTTCCCTGGTAATTCATGTATTTAGGGTTCATATATGCTTGTGTATGAGGTGTATTTCTATGTTGGTTCTGGCCCGTGTCAACATCTTCTCTGTTAACCATTTGCATGTGTTTTGGTTGCTGCTCCCACATTAGTGCTTGCTGGGATTGAACATAATTTCTCACCATCATTTCCTTCACTTGCATCATGGGTGTCTGGGACCTCCGTCCCTGAGGGCTCAGCATGCTTGGGTTAAGGCCAACATTGTAGCTTTGCTGACTGTCTTGTTGTCCTTGGAAATCACAGTTTGTATTTCCTGGAGATACTGCCATAGAGTTTGCCTGGTTGAATGCCTGCTGTTGCACAGGATTATGCTTCATGTTTTGACAGGACATCATGGAGGGCATGGACTGATGAAATTGCTGTTCTGGTTTGACCTGCACTTGGCCCAATGGATTGTACCTTTGATTATTTATATACATGCTCTGTTGCTGACAGGAATTTACAAGTGGAACCTGTTTGTTTTGCTCTGATGCTGGGCTGGGGTATTGGCTGTGACATTGATTCCCTGGTGAAACATTTGGTTGTATGGTCTGATGGTTTGCAGATTGGCCATCAGACATTTCCATTGTCCCTGAGCTTACTTCATGCCACTGCACAGGTAAACTATTGCTGCTGGTCATTTGCCTTGTAGCAGAGAAAGGCTGGCTGTGACCTGTCATTTGGCACTGGTTGAAATCTGAGTGGTTGTCTTGATGTATAAGCATGCCACCCATAGCTCTCTGTGAACTAGAATAGGTATTTTGGTTTTGAATATCTAGCCCATGAAGTTGATGATTAAAATTCATTTGATTATTGGGAGCATTCATCTGAGAACCTTGATAGTTCATATATTGCTGCATTTCATTAGCAGGCATAATATTCTGTTCCTTGTTGTGCGATGATCCACTTGCAGTCTCCATGAACACATTTTCAGTGATGCTGGGAGGCCGAGGTGAAAACATATGTGACTGTAGGTTTGCATCAGAGCCTCCATAAGCTTGCTGTTGACCAAGAGTATGTCTTCCCATTATCCCCGTGTTCATGTTTGACAAACTCTTAAACCGCTGAACTTTGGGTATTGTCTGAGAATCACCCCCAGGTCTTGCAGGATCACTAGCTCTTCTTATTCCTGCCCCCGGAGCCTGAGCTGGATGAATTATCCCTGTACCGTAACTGTGATATTCGTTGTTGCTATGTCTTCTTTGTGTATTATTAGAAAGCAATGCCGAGATAGATGACCCACGGTAATCGCTGTTGCCAAAAGTCATCCGATTATTTGAACTCATTCTATCCATGTTAGGAAGAGGTGTAGGTGGAGGACCACCAGTTGCAGCAGCATATTTTGCTTTTAGTCTGTATTGCTGAGCTGGAGTCAAACCTGGAAGACCTGGGACATTGGAATGTCTTGTGCCATCTGATGTCATTTGATCATATGTATCCACCATGTTTCCGACATCAGCTGACCTCTGGTTGGAAAGATACGGGGAAACCACTGAAGATCTACGACTCACTGTGTAAGCAGAACTCATTGTGCTTGTTGTGCTGTTACGCCTGTCATTCAACTTCATATGGTCGCTAGGAGATAGCTCCATAATGTGACTATTGTGGGTCATTCCAAGTGGACCACACATGCCTTGTAAATCTCCCTGAGAAGCTGTAAACACAATAATTTAAAAGTGTTTTAAAAACAATCAATAATTCAAATTTAAAACTACTTCTATGAATATGATTGTATCAAAAAAAGTAAATAAAATTGCTTAAAAACCTGTTCAACAAGACTGGTGGTTAAATATTTTTTTATGCATTATATGCGAAAAATACTCATTGACTCAAAACCAGCTTTATTAGTTTATCTATTTTCAGTTGCAGTTCTACTGCTCTTTACCTGTGTTGTGAATAGCAGGTAGTTTAACAGATTTTCCAGAAGAGGGGCCTTTCCGCATCTGGTTTAGCTTGTCAATCCTGAGGTTCTCTAGCTTCCTTAAGGCTGAAGCTCCAGCAGTACCAATAGACTCCACCGACGGAATGTCCTCTAAGTTGGAGAGGTCTTCAAAGCTCCCTCCTGTGTTGGCATTCATCTCTACTCCACTGTCGTTGTTATTGGTGCTACCCAGTGGAGACCTTTCACTGCTGCAAGATGACTGTCCACCAGGGCTGGGTTGAGATTTCTATATATAGGTGAAACAAACACATGACATCATTATAAACATTAAAATGTATAATTGTTTTTTATTATCATTATTATTAAAAAAATCATTTAATGAATAATTATGGACCTGATCCAGACCTCCATATGTCCAGACAGCAGAATTCCTCAGCTGCAGACTAACATTTATATCTGTGGAATTCTAAAGACAGTGTTTGTGGGGATATAGCTCTCCCCTAGCACACATGGCACTTAAGAATCCAGAACCAAGTAACTAGCCTATTGCACAGGAGTCTGGATCTTGTCCTATGTGCTACGTAATATTTATGGGATTTCTTACTAAGGCTATATCTGGCACAATCAGTCTTCCCTCCTCTTTCCGTGCCTGAGAAGAGCTTGGTTCCAGGTCCTGTTGGATGTCACTCTTAATTCCTTGCGGTCCAGCGCCCTCGTGTGCAGCATGGTTTCGGGGCATGCTATCACCGCGGTGTTTCTTAGTGATGTGAGCCTCAGGACCATGCACTGTCTTTACATGTTTTCTGAGGGAGCTGGGATCTGTGTATCTCTTGGTGCATCCAGGTATCTTACATACATAAGGTTTCTGAAAAAAATATTTGATGTGTATATACAATGAGCCTGAGTATTATTTCTGATTACTAAATAAACTCATGAAAAACGTGTTATCAGCCATTCAAGTATTATTATGGTTATATACAAAATTCATTTAAATGTTATGTTTCAATAGAATTTTGACCCCATGGTTAGCATACATTTGATTCCCCTCTTACCTCATTGGAGTGAGTACGATTTTGGTGTTTGGCACGGTCAGAGGCATTAGAAAAAGCTTTATTGCAACCTTCATGTTCACACACATATGGCTTTTCTCCAGTGTGGGATCGCAGATGGGTTTTTAGGTTTTCCAGGCGTGAGTAAGCTTTGTTACAACCTTCAAACTTGAAAAGAAAAAGAAATGTATGTATTGTGTATTGGAGAAGAACATTCAGAAGAACGGGATGCTCAATGTGCACAAATATGTCTGTGCCCCTGGATCAGATTTGCCTGTTCCCTCATATTAAATGGACATTGTAGTAGTACCCTTTTCATGGTTATTAAACTAGACTTCCATACTTTAGGAATCCAAAGGATGTTTGTCTGAGTGGTTAAAGTGCAAATTACAGATGTATAGATACCGTGGACATTGTGGAAACACAACTGTGAATCCCTCTGCAGGAAATTAAAAACTCTGGACCCAGCCCATAATGTTTCATAAAATATACATTCGACAAGAAATATATGTTAAATGTTAACACTTGTGAAACTCACTGTGCACTTGTGTGGCTTCTCTCCAGTATGTCTTCTCATATGGACAACCAGCATGTACTGAGCTTTGAATGGCCTAAGTTCCCGAGAACAGTCCTGCCAATGGCACACAAACTCTTTCTTCTCCCCATGGATGTGTTCATTGTTTATGTGCTATAAAGAGAGTAGTTCATTAGTATATAGATTATCTTATATGTATTTTGCAATACTGGTCATAGCAGTCTGTAGTAATGATTTTACATCTTACATGTACAAGATGCTCCTGGGTATCAAACTCCTTAGTGCAGCTTTCCCAGTGACAATTCGTTTCATACACAGTCTCTGGCTCATGCTTCCCATCTTCTTTCTCTAAGTCATCACGCCCATCCAGCAATCCAAGCAAAGGATCCTAAGACATAAAAAATAATATTAATTTTTATATATCAGGGTGTTCAATCAGGCTGTGATAAAGTCAAATTTATCACAGCCTCTAAAGACTTATACACATCTACCAATAGACCCCTAACAATTAGATAAATACATCTTCTAGAAGCTGTCACAATTGTCAAACGTGGAAGTCTAGATCTAGATTCAAGAACCCTTATTTTAACTATACTTGTTTGCATCAACAAGCTTTGCGTACCATTTCCAGGGCACACAGACAACAAATACCCATGTGACCTGAAGCAGGCATTTACCCCTTGCCCTTTTACAACAGGTTCATCAAAACTTTTTATTTTGGAGCAATAACTGAGATTTTTACTGGAGACATGGAATTTTTACGTGGAATCCAGAAACCATGGGGATATACCACTTACCATCTGTAGTGTTGCCCACAATAGATGAAAGGTGCTTGGCTTTTTAGTCAAAGAAAAACTCCTAGTTCCCTGATTTACTATTGAATTGGCTGTAAATTCATAAGGAATTGGAACCATTGTAGGGTTGTTAAAAGACGTGGTGCCAGCTACCTCCTGGAGCATAGCTATTTACCATAAAATAGGATAAAGCATTATGTTAAAGTCAAGCACAATACATACTCTAGCCTATGATTCATCTGCAATGAGAAGATTAAATTGCAGTTTTACCTGTGTACCAGCAGAAGCAGGGCTCGATATATCCCCCTCTGATCCATCTTCCAGTCGTTTGCTGTTGATAGCATCCAGCCCTGTACTAGACAGTGGCTCTGACTTCATCTGTTTGGAAAAAGAAGAGCTTATTAGGTGTGGCATAAGAAAATACGGCAACATGTATGATTTAAAACAGTATGTCATAATAGTAGGAGCATAACACTACAATGGGGCAGGGTGCATGTAAGAAAAATAGCGTGCAAGACATATATATTTTTATTACTTCAGGGCTCGAAGTGGGCTGGTATATGCCGTTATGCCATACCGGCACTTCTTCTCTGCTAAGGAGGAGGAACTTTGAGTACAAAATTGTGAGTCAGAAGAGGCGGAGCTTATGTAAGGGGAAGGGCTTAGCACCATACCGTCACCTTACAGTCCCCACTTTTGAGCCCTGATATAAACTATATATTGGGTATATTAGATGTCAAGTGTATTTTTGGGTATAAAATAGTCATACTGTTTTTTATAGAGTAATCTCTAAACCATTATTATACCCTTACCCCCTTTACACTTAATATGTACTTTACATGATATAGGGGTCTGGAGTAGTCACACTATATAAAGTACATATTGGGTATATTCATATTCTGTGAAGGAACATACAATACTGACTGAATACCCCCTCAATGTTGCTGTATTACACGTAGGTTACAGCTTTTATCTCACATCTCTAAGGGGACCAATATCAAATCTTGGGCGTTCCGGCCGCGGTTAATTGGATCTGTCCTATTGTGTTTATGATTGTATACTAAAAACACCAAACATATTTTGTTTATTGTTGTTTTTGCTGTAATTTATTTATATTTACGAATATTGCCAGACCAGATGAGAAACCATCAACACTACTTTGTAATGCTTTACAGTATATATTCTTTTATGCGGTATATTTCTTTCAGATGTTTATGACTATGGATCAGGTTCAAGTGCTGGGTACCACAATCCACTGCGTGTTTTCAGTGCAACCATCTTCCCTCCGATTCTCCGTTCCTCCCTTTCCTTTATCTTAGATAAAGATAGTCTCAGTTTCGGCCCCAGGAGAGGGATGGATGGAAGTGGCCCAGCCAGGGGCAGCTAAAGACACGGACTGACTGTGAAGGGTACATCTGGGGATGGTGATGCTGCAGGATAGTGGGAAATTGGAACAAGCAAAAGGACCTTTGCTCTTAGTTAAAGGACCTTTGTGGGCATGTGACCAGCTGTCCTCCTCAGGGGCGGAGTCAGTCTTTGTAGAAATACTGACTTTTGAGATATCACTGTGTGTAAAGAGAGAGACCGAGGCTGCATTATGTTTGTGTGTGCCAGAGAAAATGTAGTGTATATGCGTTATAGAGGATGTATTATGGGGTGCATTGTGTGTGTGTGTTTGTAAGTGTGTGTGCCAGATTCTGCCATGAATGTCTGGGGCATAGCAACACACATCCAAAATCACTGGTCCTTTTCTAGTATATCTGAATGAATGTGTTTCAGAAGAACCCACCTGGCAGTGCTTGATGGAGTTACGGGAATGCAGGACACTCACTCCTCTGCTGGACAAAGGCTCATGGGAATTGTAAGACATGAGAGGGTTCAATCCATAAGATGCCCCTTGTGGTCTCTGATGATTAAGGCAGTTCTGATACCCAAGTGAAGGGCTGCAAGTAGAGACAAATTGCTTTAAAGTCTGAATATTAATTAAAGGTGAGCTACCACTTTAAAAATACTTGAGTTACATGAAAGCTGCACCGTTCCGCTGCTTTTATTGTTATAAAGCCCTAAAAATATGAGAGGACTTGTGCAGAAAGACCACAGGGCAGTTCAAGATAATTAGCTAGTGAGGTCCACTCTCAAATACTGAATTTAAATTGGCAAACCAACTATGGTGCCCTGGAAAATAAAAATGTGGCAGCTACCAGTGAGTTAGAAGAAAAATCATATTCCGTCACATCCATGATGAGTGCTACTTTACAGCGTGAGCCCATGACTTTATGATCAGTCCTATAGACTGACGGTAATGCGACTCCTATTTCATTGTATATATATTTAGTGATATACTTTCAGAGTAAAATAATATACAAGTATAAGACATTTAATATACCTGATTGTTCCTATAGACAAATGGCCATATGAACCATTAGCTGAGGAACATCTGGAGTTAATGAATGCTACCAAGGAGTTGGGGGATGTACGGATCATGGTCTGCAGGTCAATACTGGCATCTGATAATGGGGAGATAGACATTGCTCTCTTTTTGCTCAACTTCACTGAACTTCGAGGAGTGGAGAAACGAGATCCTGGAGTAAGAGAAACAGAAATGTGGATTAATCGTGGAAGACGCTCTACAAGTATTCTAATAGTTTTCTAGCATTCAGCGTCTGAGAGCGACGCCTGAGTCTACAGGTTTATATATTATTGTCCCCTCTGTTCTCTCTTAGTACATCATTGTGTTTCATTAGCTCTGTATGGTAACACTTACCATCTGTACCAGCCATGTGCTCATTAGTTTGTGCCAAAGCAAATCCATGGTGACTGGTCATGAGGTTGTTCTGGTGACAGTAGGTCATCTCGTTCATGCCTAGAAGTCATAGTCAACAGAAAGAAGTATAACAATACATTACACAATGGATGCTCTGCAACTCATAAACGACAAGCAGCTCAGTATGGAATGTTCGAAAAACCTTGTAAACATTATGATGATTAAAAGCGACTGAATTTATTCAAGTTTAAACTTGGTTCAAATATAAATACTATATATTTATATATATATAATGGCATTAGAAAAATTGGAGTTCTTTGAACCTTTTCCAGAGACATAGTAATTATAAGACAATGAAAACCTCTTAATACAAAGTCTGTTTACTGAATCATCTCATGGCTGACTGCCGTCAGATATCTGTTGGCAAGTGGGAAGAAGCCAACCTTTCTATGACCTTTCACTAGATTTCCTGCACCTAACTTGTATGACCAGACACTAACCTTCTGCCATGACATTAGGGGACCTCAGGTAGCAATGCTCCACATAGTTATTCATAGGAGGATTCATGGAATTAAACATAGCGGAAGGGCACTGGCGAGATGCCATCATGTGGACAATCTTCCGTCAGAGACGCATCTGACTATTCCTGCAGACGGAAAGAAACCATTTTAATAAGTTGCACACAGAAAGAGTATTTAACAACCCTATTTACAGAGAACACTTATAGTGGAACACAGGTCCAGCAGATGCATGCACTAAACTCATTTACTTTTTTATCTTATCTTTGTCACCCGTTATCGTGTTCATATGTATTTTAACTGCACAATTTTTACCAGTCATATATTTTGTAATAATGTACACATATACACAGAATACAAAATATTTTAGGATTAAGTCATTGTTCTTATATAATGCTTATGCATTACAACACTGTGATGGTAAAGCTGTTTCCATTTTTAAAACCACTATTGAAACTAAAATTACATAGAGTGTATATAGAACTACAATGCAGAATATATGTAACCTCATAATATATAGTATGCTGCTCCCAGTATCCTTGCAATAGCCCTGTAAGTAATATCCTTGCCACCTATTATGTGTATATTTAGAAAGCAGTAAGTGCCCCAATTATCATCACATGTACATCACCAAGTAGTCGTTGCAATACCACCATGCAACAGTAGATGGTGCTATAATAGTATATCAAAACAGTGAAAACATATCTATAGAGACATTGAATAAAACATCTGTAACAAGATGGAATGACTGCACAATGCAGGTGGTCATTGCTAAATCAGAAAGTTTCTGGAGATGTTAATTGAATTTTATGCTTTACTTTATACCATAATAAACTAATACAAAATGAAATACAATGTAACATCTGCAACATGGGACTGTAAAAACATTATGTAGTAAAGACTAGGCTAGGGTAAAAACTATTTTTAACATGCAAAACATCTGACACACATATGATGCTGTACCTCTTTATCTGCACACAGCTAAGCTGATACAGAGAGAAACTTAAAAATACTATTAAATGTCAAATTCCTGGGATCATAATTCAGTATATTAGATCATAGATATTTAATATTTAGAAAATTGTTTATTTCCATATCCCGCATGATGATAATGTAGGACAATACTTGATTATTCTAATAAACATATTTACTGTGCAGTCTATGATCAGCTGTAATGTGCGGCTCTCTGCATTCATATACCACACACCAGCAGTCAGATAGTAACTTGAGAGGGCTACGGCTGGCTTAAAGTACGTCAGCCAAATAATACACTGAAATTAAACAGGCTGTGTGAGAACTGTGGAATGTACTTTCCCTGCATTTTTATTGGGTGTTGTAAGCTGTTAAAAGCAATTTAGGCTTGGTTATTATATTTTTATATTGTAAACTCCCGGTCTAGAAAGCTTAACATAATGATTCTTATCATGCTATACCGTAGATGCCACTGGCCATGTGTTTCAGCTTGTGATGTACATCTGACAGCGTGATTAACCCTTCCTGGTAGACACATCATTGGGGAAGATGGGTGCATGGGTTACATGAACTAACTGGCCAGGTCATGGGAGGTCACATGGAGACATTTATGTGGTAGGGTTGAGTTGTTCAACAGCTGACAGGCTTTATAATGAGGAACAGGTCAGCTGACGTTGTCATTAAGCCCCTCCCTCAACTTGGGTGGTATAAGGCAAGACTGAGAGAAGCCAGGCATCCAGTCAGCCAGCATAACAATGGACAAGCTGCATTCAGCGGTTCCCTGAAGGGAGCTCTCATTTCCTGACAAGCTGGAATAGAAACGCTACATGATGTTATTCTTTTCCATTAGTCGTACATATTCGGACTGCTCACCTATTAGCTTGTCTCCTATAGGACTCATTTAATCTATTAATAGTGTCCCGTGTTTCACTGTCATTTATATTTCATGCATTTCTGACATGCGTTCAGGCTCATTTAATCAGAATCTGTCTTGGTGAGGCAGGAGCGAAGCATTGTGCCCAGGTGACATGGGTGGGTTGCTAACTTCATGCAGGGCTGGACTGGTCATCAAATGCCAGATGGGCCACTGGAGTGATGGGCCGCTACAAAGTGCTGCTCGAGTGCTTTAGCCATCCACCAATCAGTGTGCTGACATCCATTCACTGACCGGCTGCCGACTAGAAAAAAAAGAGGATAACTATCAGTAGTCTGATTGGTGGATAGCTCTAGGTGGGCCTGTGTGCATTAAATACCAGGACAGATTTTTAGTCCCAGTCCGGCCCTGCCTTTATGCATAAACTGTATGTTCCAAAAACTATAAGGTAATATTGGTAATATAAGAGGCGATTATCTAGAGTTCTGGTCCCAGGGGTGGCAAAAGCACCCCCTCGCTGCCTCTATTTATATGCCATGTTATATCATAACCCGCATGTAAATAATTAGGCAGCCTGGGAAGGCACCTGCCACTCCTCTATAGAATGGCGGTACCGCCTATCCTATGTAAACCGGACCGGGGGTCCTGAATGGTTGGGGGGAGGGGAGGTACAAGTTCGCGTCTGGGGTGTCCAGAGACATAGCCCCTGCCCTGGTGTTGGAAAGGCTACTGGTAGCTCCAAGCCCTTTCTAAGCCCAGTCTCTTTCCAGTTACCACAGGATATGAAAATATCCTCTATCTATTAGGTTACAAGTACAGCGCTATACTGCTAACTACTGCTACTGCCCTAAATGAGTATTGGACGTCACATGTCTCATTTAGACTTTTAGACATTTTGTAACCTTGACCAAGTTATTTGTTTTCAAAACCAGTCAACAGTCATTCTAACATATTGTAAATGTAATACTATATCAGTAAACACACAACCTAAGATGCCATTAAAACCTGAAATTGATAAATAATGTGTTAGCTGCAGTCAGTGAAGCCTGGTAGGAATCAGAATATGTTACGAAAATCATTACATATGAGATGAGATGTAAATCACAGCCTGCAGACGTTCAATGTTATATTATCCAGTAAGCTTTTGTTATCAAGTGCATTGTGTAATATGAGCAGGTACAACCCAAACTTGAACCCAGACTCACTGATCCGTGGTATACAGGACATCTGTACACATGACAAGCACATGACAGATAACGGGGGAAGCAGGTATCAACTTTCTACACCGGGGAGGTTTCTTTAATAATTATATGCTTCCTGTTTTCATTGGGATCAATATGAGCTCTGTTTACCTAGAATACATCTGTTGTGTGGGCTGAAGTGTAGCAACCTATTACCTATATCTATTATCACCTATACCTATTACACCTGATTTTTGCTATTATGTACCTGGTATATTTTATAAAATGATATCTAACATCAGAGTAGTTGTTATGAGCAACAATACCAGGTTTCCTATTTAAGATCAGATTCAGATTTCATACCAAATTTCAAATGCCGAAAATAGGACAAATAAGCCCCATCGCTATTGACCCATTTAGGGAAAAATAAAAAAAAATTAGAGTAAAGTACATGATGGATGGAAACAAAGTACAGGGTTGGTGGGACAGTCACCCGGAAAATCACTCGCTGAAATCAGGACACTTGGGAGGTATGTGATTTATGCCCGCAGTTTGCGTCACTCAGATGTAGTGTACATGTTTCTTGCATACAGAACGTATTTCTGTCCACATGAAATTCTGCGTTAGTAACTTACATGATGATCTGCCTAGAAATGGAGGGAGATTGTTACGGGCATGTTAAGGGGGTGTTATGGACATGTATCAAGTCCGAAGTCTGCACTTTTCTCTTCTGTTTGGGCGGCCTGACCTCTGTACTCTTTATAGTGTATTCTGTTATTAAACCTTCAAAAACTATTTTATCTCAAATTTAAAAACTTGACCAACCACCATATAAAACCTGCACAGAATAGATGCATGGCAAGTAGACTAAAATATGTAAATGTATTGGTGAAGGTCATCTGGTCATAATAATATAAACTAACCTGATTGGTATGAATCTGGATAAAGGTGGATCACCATACGTACTGTTATGCATGAGGTACATTTATATAAATTGCTACACACTATGTTTCTACTCCTTTTATATTTTCGAATCTCAATGACTTCAGTTAGGAAAAAGATCTCCCTCCCTATTTCCCATTTAAGCCCAGAGAAGCCATGTGTATGGGTTACAACAGACACTGTGGTGCCACTTGCCTTTACATAAACTTAATAAATCTGAATGCATGACAGAAGCCAGTAGCCTGCCCTCTCCCAGGACTGCAGACAAGGCCATTAACAATAACAGAAATCCCAACATATATACAAATGAGCGGAATCCTTACAACTGGCATTTGGGCATCGAAGATTGTCATCTGCAAATTTACTGTTATAACACACAACCTGCAGGGGCTCTTCCAGTTACATCGAGACTGGTGTATATATTCCAAAACATTTTCACTACCATTCAAATGTTAAATTAATCATAGATATGCTCTATACATTGTAAATGACTATACTAGCTGCTAACATCTAATTTTAATGGAAATTTTACATAGGTGTATAGAGGCCCATTTCTAGCAGCTATTACTTCAGAGTTCTAATGGTACATTATGTTTGCTAATAGTTTTAGAAAACTAATAGACGATTACAAAACCCTTGTACAATTATGTAAACACATCTGAACTTTTGTTTGCTTGTTAGAGAAGCTATAAAACTGGCCTTCCTTCGAGCAAGTTGAGTATCTGGAGCATCACATTTGTGGGTTTGATTAAACTTTCATGTGAAACTCAACAGTCTATTCTTGTTCTTAGAAATGAAGGCTATTCCATGAAAGAATTTGCTAAGAAACATTTCCTACAACAGTGTGTACTACTCGGGTCAGACAAACAAACTCTAACTATGCTATAAAGGGAAGTGAGAGGTCCCTGTGCACAACGGACCAAAAGGACTAGTACATTAGAGTCTCTTGTTTGATAAATAGATGCTTCACAGGTCCGCAACTGGCAGCTTCATTAAATGGTACCCGTAAAACACCAGTGTCAGTGGTGACTCAGGGATGCAGGCATTCTGGGCATAGTGGCAAAGAAAAAACTATACCTGAGACTGGCCAAGAAACGGAAAATATTAATATGGGCAAAAGTACACAGACATCTGACAGAGGAAGATTTTAATAAAAGTGTTATGATTGAAGTCTGAGGCCTTTGATCACACAGAAGACCATTTGTGAGACGCAGAACAAGGGTAAAGATGCTGGAAGAGTAGGACAATTACCAAAAGCATTCTGTCTGCGATGGAGTGGTCAGTGCAGTCACCAGATCTCAACCCATTGAGCGGTGGTGGGAGCAATTTGACCCTATGGTATGCAAGAACTGCCCATCAAGCCAATACAAGTTGTGGGAGGTGTTTCAGGAAGTTTCAGGAAGTGTTAAATTTCATCACCTCAACAAATTAACAGCTAGAATGCCAAAGGGCTGCAATGCTGTAATTGCTACAAATGGAGAATTCTGATTAGAAAGCAAAGACTGAAGGACAAAATTCTTATTTCAAATAAATATTATTATTATCATTATTTCTAACATTAGCAATGTCTTCACTACGTCCTATTCATTTTGCAATTCATCTTTGACCCAAACTTTTGGAGGGGATCGTACATAAAAAAAAAGAATTAGTATACACTTGTATACTACTAATACTTAATACTGGGATTATACAGTAGGCAGGGCCGGTGATTGCCTAGAGTGCAGGCCCAAGAAGGAGGTGGCAAAAGCAACCCCCTTCCTCGCTGCCTCCATTTAAATGCCAGGTTATATATCATATTAATAATGACTATGACTACTCTATAGAACAGCAGTGCCCTCCTGAGGTTTGAAGAGGATGAAGAGTATAATACATCTAAACGATAAATCATGATGTCTTGGACATAATGATAACTAGGGCCAGGTTAACAATAGGGAAAATGGAACTACATCCCCAGGCCTCCATTGTCAAATAGACCCATAGCTGCCGCTTATGATATTTGTGTGATTGAAGTGACTCAAATATGATTGACCACCACACACAACACTCCAGTGTCCCTACTTGTTTATCATACTATTGCATGGTAATCCATGTTTTAGCAAGTAATTTGAACCAAGACACATGTTTGTTTATAAAGCTGGATTCAATTATTCATGCTTTCAATTAAATTCTATTCATGTAGACGATAGAAGGTAGCTCTTTGAATATATAATATATTCAAAGTTTATAACCAGGGTCTGGGTCGTGTTTCTGCTCTGTAATCAGAAGCCCGCTGTCCTCTTATCAGCACTGAACCACGCATGTACAGACTAGTCTCCTGTTGGTCTGCATGGCAAAGGTAGAGGGACAGTTTCCTATGCATCACTCCTCTTTTTCACAAAGCTGAACTCCCTCTAGTATTAAGTTTCAGAAAACAAGGATTGTCCCACACCTGTCTATAAAAGGTTTCTTTAAGTGTCAACAGCTTGATACATGGGTGTGACACTTTATTCCTTCCCAATGCAAAACTATCCCTTAAACGCTACTGCCATAATTGTAGACAAGGTTGAGGTCAGAGAAACAACTCCAGTTTCTATCACTCTATTAGGATTAACTGTAATATACATATATACATATTATTTTACCATGTTATATCACTTGAGCTAAGTGTAATTCATAAGAAGTGAAATGATCTGCGGTGATGGAATCTTTCATTGGAAGTTATAAATGAGTAGGCTCTTTTGAAAGAAATTGATAAAAATTTACGACCAATGTGTCAAAATCAACTTTTAATAAAAAGAACACATCCCTTTCAAACAAAAAAAGATTTGTCTGATTATAAGGAAACACCCACTCCATACAGAAGCAGGAGTGCCACCTCTATGTGACTCCGCATGGTGGCATCACAGACATGTCTAATTTGGTACCAGATTGCACAATTTCTGGTGGTAACTCTGCCCAAAAGCATCAAATAAACAAAAACAACCACCACGATCTCATGGGAACCTACTGGCATAACAAATCACCATCTTTAGGTCCTATTCGAATATCATTGGAAAAGAACAGAGCTCTTCTTCACTTGTAGAATTCCATAATATCTTGTGCTGGAGCTTCAGTATAGGCCAGGAAGAGATCGAGAGAGGGAAACACAGCAATACGTAGAAAACAGCAGTATCCTGTGTATTTTTAGCCTTTCCTTGCTGAATAGACCCACATATGTTTATTATTTTATACTATTATTTGCTATATGTATATTGCAGGGGAAAAAAGATTTCCAGTTGGCTTCTCTACAGGGCGTACCATCATGGAAGACACACGTATCTATTCTCCAATGAAAGGGTGCTTCAGGATCTATGTACCCCACAAAACATATTGAGGTTCTTCGTGTGCCAATGCCAGCCCCCGGCCTGAAGGGAACAAGTTGCGACTCTAAAGAGTATTACTTAGTAATTGTCTTTTGTTTAATGTGGACTCAAGGGGCTGAAATATATGCACATGAAATATTTTTAGACATGCCATTGCCTGGCCCATGATAATTCCAAAATATATATTTATTTTACTAAAATACACGCTTAAGTAATATTAAGTAAAGAAGGCAGGAGTATGAAACATTGCTATGGTAACAAATGTGCTGAGATGACATTCCTAAAAACCACTTAATGGACTGAGGCAGGAAAGGAAGAGGCCTCAGCGCTGCGAGAGAGGACGCTGACACCCTGCATCTGCATTCCTGCTCAGCCACCCAGCGCGAACAGACAGACAGACAGACATGCAGAGAAAATACAGAACAATGGACATGGACTGCATGCTGCCCAAGAACAGTGAAACTTTTGGAACAATAATTCAACATGAAAAATATAAATGGTAAAAATGAGCACAGAAAGGACAAAGCATGATAGGGGTCTGTTATACATGTACAGCTGAGACATAAACAGATTGGTAATACATAGTTCAGCAGGATTTAAATCCTTAAATATAGTGAGTAAGTGATAGAGGAAAATGTGGAGTGAAAGGGGTGGGCGGTGATAGTTTACAAATTCTATTGCATGCGATGTGGGTGTTCGTAACTAGTTTTGGTTTGGAAGCAGATACTATAAAGCCAGTCATGGGCAGGCTGCTGCAGTGCTGTTATGACATAGCAAAAGTTGGGTTTGCTTTGGGACAAGGCCAAGCCAATAACTGAGGGCTAGTAATTATTTCAGAAGTACTTAACCAAAACAGCACAATATTCCCCCAGGAAATTTTCTGTAAGGGAGAGAATACTTCTTACATGAAGTGACTGACACGATGAATACTTCTTCATTAGTTGTATAGTTGTACTTGATATGCAACAATACCATTCCTTGCTCCAGATAGGGATCAAGAAGAGAAATGCTAAAAGTGTCAATTGATTAAAAAAACTAATTTATAAATATTTTTTTATACAAACAAATATAGAAAAAATACTGTATTAACTAGTATAAGCCTAGTTTTTCAGCACATTTTTTTGTGCTGAAAGCGCCCCCCTCGGCTTATACTCAAGTCATTGCCCTGTATGATGTCAATGAGTTATCCCAGTTTAAAATTAGGTGAAATTAAGGGGCTCGGCTTATATTCGGGTCGGCTTATACTCGAGTATATACAGTAATTTAAAGAAGCAACTTTATTAACACAGCCCAGTCTCTACCATGGTCAACTACCATGCTGCCGATCTTTGGTTTCTCCCGGGAGGGACAAAACAGTCAGGATCTCTGTTCAATATGCTTTGTCTGTTTTGTCCCTCCTCTAAGAAGAGGAAGAAGCTGTGACTCCTAGGTTTCCTGGATATTGGGAAATTGCAGTCAAGGGAGGTTGCAGATATGGGGAATTTTATAAGATTATGACAATAATAGGTGTTGGTCACTAAGATAGAACTATAAAACTATAGATGAACACATTGCGAAGGATATTACTAATAACTACCAAAGCATACTTAGTGATTATTACAATGTTAATATTGAAGGCTTTGCTGTGCAAAGGGCAGGCACACCCATTAGGCAAACTCAGGCATGCGCCCAGGGCGGCCAGCCGGTAGGGCAGCAGAGCGAAGTATTTAAAAAAATATTTTTAAAAAATAAAACAAATTGAAAATGATTAAAAAAAAAAAAGAAAAAAACCCCCCAATGATTAAAAGCGGAGAGGGCGGGCAGCTGGTGTTCACCCCGCCACCCTCCTTGGTAGTTCTGAAGCGGCGTCACGACGCACCAGTATGTCTGCCTAAGGCGCCGCAGACCAAGCACCGGCCCTGGTTGTGTAGGTACATGATAAAGTAAATTTTTGACTATAATGAATTTATAGTGATTGGAAATCCAAACACACAACATGTGTGGATTAGTTATTACAGGTTGTATGAACAAGGAACTCCATTGGTAAATTCAGTACCTATTTATTTATTTAATTTAAATAACATATGTGTATTTTAGTCTAATATATTCTAGCAGTCTGGCCTATATACCCCGTTTTTCTCTCCCTCTAATATTAGCTATTGGGGGGGTGTTCATGTTGGAATTCTGCTAATAACACCAGGTTTGCAAATATCACTTGCTTCATTTTCAGCGCCAATCAGTTCATTTTCATGCGATAATCCCTGTTTTTACATGCACATAGAGCCCTATATACTATCCACGTGGCCACATGGCAAAGAGGAAAATGGATCGAACCCAAGGGTCCTATTTATAAACCATGTAAAAAAGTTATAATAAAAGCCCTTTTCAAACTTTCTAGGTAGAATTAATTGCAGATTCTATATATTATAACATCTGGGACCTTTATGAAGTCACATGTAAACTCAGACAGGATATTAATGCAAATTAAATAAACTAAGAGCGACTTTCTAATTATATAATGTGCATAATTATATAATGTGCACGTTATACTTTAATCCTGTAAAAATCCAACTTCTTTTCCACCTCAACAGAAATTTCCAGTTGCAATGAACAGTTGTGAATGCTGCCATTGGTATTTCCGTGCAATGAAATGGGTTCATTGCGATGAGGTGTCCTAACTGGTAATTCTTCTTCCCTCTCCTGGGTGGTGGAATCTCCTGAATGCTGATGTTCCTTCTAGAATCTAGATCATGATGTCCTACTAAGAGGACAGATCATACATGTGTGAATGGAAATGGTACGAAAAACCTGAGGTGTGTTTTAGGAACTGGAACAGACATGTTAACACAATGCTGCTGGTTTAACAATAGACAAAAAACGGATATAATTACAGACACAGGTCAAGGAAATGGATGAAGAATACCAGGTAGGACAAATTCAGACTAGGTAACAGGTTAGGCATTATACTACAAAATAGGCCACATGATAAAAGCAGATGAAGTTAGAGCAAACAGGTAGAAGGTGAGGATAACTTCTAAGTGTATACAATGTTGACTAATCCAGGGAAATTGTATATGTCCAACCCAATGATTGGACCATTGTGTATGGATTACTAACCAATTCAAGCTGAAAATGGCTATTTTCCGAACTGTTTTGTCTGCGTTATGAAATTTGGTCCATCATAAACTACAGGCTGGTGAGGTAATAAGGTGACAATCGACTAAGTAACTTGATAATTGCATAGTTTGTACACAGCTTTGGTCCATAACACTCAACATACTATAGGCTTCATTTCTCAAAGCATGCTGTAAGAGGTAGTATGCTCTGAACGTTCTGACCCTTTTGTAGCCATACATCACTATATTTTACTTGTGTTTGTTACAGTCAACATAAGCCATCATACCATTGATCAATAAAGGTCACCTAACTGGGATGAAGACATAAATAAAATCAAAGCATAAAGCACAAGCTGTATACATTACTGAGAGGGGGGACTGGTATGAATTATGACATTAAATGCATCATTTCAGAACCCAGGTTTTTATGGTGGGCCTCATAAGAGACATTCAGCAGATGTAGAGGCCACTAATAAATATGGGCACAAAGATCTTCAGACATTTTCCTCCAACACATCAGATAAGATGAAAGTTAGAAAGGCGGCAAGTTCCTTTATAGATATATGACCATTTTATATTATTTAATGCCCAGTTGCCCAATTGGTTAGTGAGCGTCAATGACATTGGCTGAACATCAGTTGCTGTCAGTTTCTACTTCTAAACAAAAAAAACAACATACACACAAGTTAATTCTATATTGCTAGTCAGTATTACTAGTAACAAATGACCATCAGTTTTTTTAAAAGCTTTGGACATTTTAACACTTCACATGTTTAGTCTGGTTGATATGCTGATTCTGTCTGTATGATGCAATCTTCTGACAGGAATGGAAAATTGCTAGCAGAGGTTTAAAAAATCCCATCTAATAATGAACTAATGCACTGTACTGGCATGTATAATTAATACCCCAACTAGTTTGTGACAAGGACCTGATCCAGGTCCCTGTTCTCCACCTAACCTCCGTACGCAGGTGGTGGAAATTGGGTGAAATCTATGGCAGCGCACACTTGCCGATCCCCTGGCGTATGGAATGATGTGCTAGGGAAACGATCCACTGAGTCGGTCCTACCCACCATTCACCTAAATTAGGATAGGTGGGGGGTATATTTTAATTATAGAGTAGAGGTAGGGTTTGGGGGCATAAGTGAGGGTCAGAGGTCAAAAGGGCCACAGATCCACTTAATCATGGGTTGCATAAGTATTCAGTGCCAAAGAGAAATATTTGTACACAACGGAGGAGTTTAGCTCACAGGACTTACGGGATTGTAGATCTGATCCAGAGTCAGAGAAGTTTGTGAAAGTATTTTAGTGAAGAAATATCCGCTGTTAATAAATGACTTCCATCATATGTTTGGCCCTATGTAAAGGTCACGTTGTGGTCAAGCACCTTGGTGTATATTTTTACTAACCAATAGAACTCTTCTTATTCTCTTGATTACTTTGCTGAGTGTTCAATATGATATTCCAGCATGACACATCTCCTCACTAATAACTTGTGTCTCACCATGTCATTGCTTTGTTTGTCACAGTTCGGACATGTGTTGCTAATCTGTGACTACCCCTGGAACTCTCTTCCAAACACATGCTTCAAATACCAATATTGAATTCAGCACAGTATATTAATAAGTTCTATTCTGAATCATTTTCTATGTTAAAAGATCTAGCCACAGAGTTTGTATGTATATATGTATTTGACTTTCTCAGTTCGAGGCTCCCTTAGGGTCTTTATAGTTTTTCAAGGCAAAATTATTACCCAGCATTCCCATTTTTTAAGTATTTGAGTTAGAATAGAGTATTAACTATTTAGGTAAAGACAGAAATACTTCAGGTTGATATCAAGTCTTGTTTATCTCCTATACAAGAAGTTAAATTTCACTTCTCAGAAAGACTAGCAACGTGCCACCACTGCGGCACCCCAATGAGAGCGTTGCGGCACCCCAGTGAGTCTAGGCACAGTTTGGGAACCACTGGTATGTGTGTATGTTTTTGTTTGCTTTCTCATTACATATTGCCAGAAATAGGTTGTATGAGAAATATGGGAAGCACTGAACAAACTACTATATCATTTTTATATCAAAGATATATATAGTATTTTTGATGTTGAAATTTAATAACAAACATTATTGTGTTGATTCATGGGCACAATCAGAAGTGGTCTGGTGGGGTTTTTATGCTTGTTCTCTTTATGATGTTGCATGATGTGTGTGACATCACATAGATATGGGCCATGGTAAACACAATGCAGTGCACTGATGCACTTGTCCTCAGTGATGAGCTTCCTGTGCATCGATCCACTATTGCTGTGCAGCCTTACAGTCAAAAAATATGACACTATATAGAACACTGTATACTGGTACCCTTCTGACAGGGGCGCTGTTCAGTTATAGCATTTGTCTGAGCAAATCATAACAGATAATGGTCCTGTGAAGCCCACCCCTACTGTCCCCTATATGTATAAATTCATTCTAGTCAGTGTCAATGGCAAATGATCTTGATACTTCTGATCACTGCCTGTGGAGAGGAGCAATATGTGTAAAACAACAACCACCACTATTTTTTAAATATATAAAAAAATATAAATATATATATTTGTATTTTTGTTATGATTATTTTATGTTTGCAATTGAAAAATTGAATTTTGAGCTCAGCTGAATATGTCTTCCGTTATTTAGTGATTTTCTCTTTTAAAGTTAAAGGTTACACAGTTGCACGGTTGCACTACTAGCATGAGTAGTATGACACAATGACACAAACATAAGAACTGCCACTACTAAGGGTATAGCAGGTTACAGAATAAGCATGCCGCTGATGTTCTGGCATGCTAAGTGGATATGCTCTTCAATACTTCGCCTAATCCCATTGACTTAAAACTTTATTATGTTCGCTCGCTTCATCACCATACTTTATTATGTGCTAAATTCTGTGTACACAGGCACTGTCATCATAAAAACACCCCAGACATCAACATCTGAGCCTCGCTATAGCTGATTTTACACGTCACAGGTAAGGATAACCCATAACCTTCTCTTTGTTCATCCAAAAGTGGATTGACCATTTAACACACAGAACTGTACAAACGAAGCGAGAATGAGCGTATCACACGTGTGGAAACGTGGTATTGGTTCTGAAAATAAGGACATTGGCTTTTGAGAAGGCGACGTCCATCTCTTTACATTTGTCTCCAATTAATCTCCAAGCACACAGCGAGCTGCAGCTGCATGTAAAGGCAAATTGGAAAAATCTGTGAAGAGGGGGAAGGGAAGGAGTCTGTGTGTGGCATTGCAAGACCTCAATGATTCACTGGCTGCCCTCCCTCCCCCACCCCACCCCTGCCGCAAGCCTGGAAAAAGAAAGCGTAAAAGAAATAGTGGGAGAGTGAGAGGGGGAGAGAAAGAGGGAACGACTCCGGAGAGAGGAAAGACACAGAGGGGTCACAGGGAGACGTATTGGAGGGCACTCTTTTTGCATGATATCTCCTTTTCATTGCTTGTCTGGTGCCATTGTGATTGGGAGTCTGTGAATGAGGAGAAGGAGAAAGGGACAGCTTTATAGAGAGGGGAAAGGTTGAGGTAGATTGGGAAATAAAGTAGGTTATAATAGAATTGTTGAGAATAGTAGAGGCACTTAACACATTAACTGCTGAACCACTAAAACGCAAGATCAAGAGAACAGTTCAAGGTTAGAAGTGAAGTTATATATGTTGTGTTATTCCGCAGGGCAGCACATTCTACACACTGGTCTGTTGGACAAGCTGGACCTGATTCAGAGTTTGAGACGGAGACGGAGACTGAGGCAAACTATTCTGGTTGATTCAAAGGCCTAAACTTACTAAGCAGTGACATTACAGTAAAATTTAAAAATGGGGATGTTGCCCATAGCAATCAGATTCGAGCTTGCATTCTCCAGTGTGTAAAATGAAACTGAGAGCTTGAATCTGATCGGTTGCTATGGGAAACATCCCCACTTTTCAATCTCATTGCAATCTCACCTCTTAAAAAATGAAAATTATAATTTACATATTGCACCACACATGCGAATGCGCAGCAAAAGCCCAGTCATTTTTTATGGTGTCTACGCCTTTTCTTCATTTTTTTGTTACTTAAATTAAAAGCTTGTAAGTATGTAAAGGTTTTGAAGCACCATAAAACAGTGTTTTCCTAACTTTCAGTGAACTTGGGTAATGTTCTTTACAGTATATCTTTTGCGCGCAATCTACCTTTTACATTGGAGACTTTTATATGGTTTAAAATCACCATGAAAGGCTGAAAGTCTGCCAAATTGCTGTATAATATATTCCCCCAGTTGTGACAGTTTGTTTGTTATTATATAGTTTGATGATGTTGGGTGACGACATTTTTCATGCTGATTAAGTAGTAAATAGAAAAAGGCTAATTGATATATAGCTATGTATTATATATAGGTGCACATTCATATTACATACTTGCCAACACCTGCCAGCATTGATGGACAAATATGTTTTGGTGATGGACTGTTTATCAGGAGATGGTGTATACACTGCCATCATGTGCACAGTCTATATCATCCTATACCCCTCTGTTTACTCCATGTGGAGAGGGGTGTGAATGCCTTAACAACTGCATGCGGCTTAATAGTAATGAGAGTGAAAGTGGGAGATAATTCCCAGTAAAGAGGATTGCCTAGGTATGGCCTTTGTCATGCAGAATGTGCACATCGTTCCTGTACTTTGAATTGCAAATGTTTATCAGCTAGAAGTGAATGCTGTGTACAGCTTTATTTGTACATCATTAAAAAAGGAAGTATCACTTCCCACAACGGAGAAAGCAGCTGCTAGTTCACATTTAACGATTTCCACAATTAACCTGGATGCAAAAGATTTGGATATGCAAGAATTTCAAATCACTTAAAATGTACATACATTAACCTGCACACAACATGTTACCCTGATGCTGACTATGTAAAAGCTCCATTACCCTGTTTGCACATCATATAAGAAGTGTCATATACACAAGAATAGTCTGTTGATGGTTAAAACTGTATGTTACTTATACCACATAAAATGTAATTAAAGATGAACTCAATGATGACCGTGTTGCATATTGTGGCAATGATACATGGATAGTACACAACCTCCCCTCTCCCCAAATATGTCTATAAAATGTTATTCAGGGTCTTTTTATACAGAGGTATATACACAGACACACACACACACACACACACACACACACATATATATTTGTCTTTGTAAATGTATTAAAAATGTATACTTTTTTTGGTGACACTCAATAAATAAATAATGTTACAGTTTAGCTTAGTGTAGCAATTACAGGATCTTCCTAGGTTTTCCAGCAGGACCTCCTAGGGGACATTATTGTTCTATTCACAGTTCCATTATAAGTGTCTGGAAAGAACCAGGAATAAGAAGTTTTCTCCTTGGCAGAGTGTGAGACATACTCAGGCAAAAGCTCTTAATGTGGATAGATTTTTTTTGCTGCTGACTTTAAGCTATGTTCTGGACCATACCATTATGTTGAACCTAGTGATGGTGTTTTTATTTGTGTTTAGGCTTAGGACAAATGAATAAGCCTGCTCTTTATTTCAGCTCACCTTAACACCTTCTGGTCTACAGATGCTAGATGTTAGAATTGCTGCTTGACATAAATGCTGAAATAACACAAGTACGTCTCCTTCAAAACAATTTATAGCAGCTTTCAAAAAGTTCAAAAACATACTCAGATGTTAATCCACAGACAACACCCGCCTGTTTGATAGTCAGTATCAGTGATGAAAGCAAAGCATCCAGAATGACCATTTCATTTCAGTTTGCTCCGAGCAGGTGGAAGGCCATATATATTAAGGCTACTTCAAGTTAAATACATCTTGTTCTAGAAGCAGAAACAAGTGCTATCCTACAAACTATCTGTTCTAACAGAAGGACACACAGCTATGCTTACCCTTGGATGAATCAACAGTCTCCTAACCCTGATTTTATGTGAACAGTTTTGGCAGTCACCAAAGAGGAATGGTTCAATTAGAGACTTAGGACCAGACCCAGATTTTACGTACTATTGACTTTCTCACAACTTGCTTAAGAGTGGGTAAAACCATGTTGAATTGCAGGGGAGGTAAAATGAATGTTAGTGTTTGCATGCAGGGAGAATACTTTATCATGTTCATTATGCTGGAACCTTGTATAATATAAATGTTTGTAGTTAAAATTAATGGCTTGTGTGAACTATTTACAGATTATTAAGTCGATACATCCAGCAATATGTCTTTTGTCATTTCTATTAAGGAAACATATCCTGCCATTAGCTGGCAACCATGTAGAAATGAACTGCATAGGCAAAAGCACCATACCCCGCTCTATAGAATCCCATCAATATATTAAAGGGTTCCATTTTTCTGTGGACACTAGTGGAGTGAATCTCTACAATAGCAAAGTGCAGCCAGTGAATAACTGCTTTAGAAGTCAGGATGACAGAGCCAAACCTTTAAAATCATACAGTTAAACCCATGACACTCCAGGATCCTCCAAGTGGTTTGCTAGGCCACTTACAAAGTTTGTTTTGTAATTGAGCAAATTGTTTACTCTTTTCTTCCAACTTTCTCCTCCCCAGCTTCTCAGCGTTGATTTGAATGCCCCCTTCTTCTATCCCACTGGCCGGCATTCTGCACAGACATATAACCATGCCAAACAACCCTCTGCATGACAATGGTCAGGCTCTTCTGTGCCTTGTAATTGCACTGGTCTAAGAGTCAGTTTTATTAGCAGTGATTTAAAGCTAAACCGTTGTGACTGTCTTTTTAACACAGGCCTGTGCAAGCAGCTGACGTGGGATGAATCATAAGAAAGGGGAAACTATGCCAAAAGAGGAGTGTCTGTGGCTGCATCTAATAATCACTATTTAGAGAGTGCGTTTCCCAGGTAAAAGCAAAGTACTACTTCTACCATTATTTTTAGTGTACATGACATGAACATTGAAATATGCACTTGGTGTTATACAGCATTGCAGGTCAAAGCCATTGGTCGTATGTAGGGCACCTTTAATGAAAAGAAATCGAGAAAGTTACTTGCACACTTTGGATCAGTGGTCGAAGTGGAAATTTAGAATTGATGGTATGGACAGTTAAAAGTGGCGGTGTGAAAACACAGAATATAATAGAAGTCAATGGAGATTTTAAAATTTCCACTTATATCAGTGGAAGACGTTGCGGTATGGCATACCTCTGTATACCCCCCACTTCGAGCCCTGCTTTGGATCAGATCAAGACCATACTCGGTACACATAGAGGTATGCCTGTCCCCATGGGAATGAGACTGCACAGGTCTGCTTACCCCTCACTGTAATCTGCGTGCCCAACTCCAAGGTTGCCCACTTTTAGTTTCTCCCTCCTGGGAGAAACCAAGAGTCGATAACATGGTGGTGGAGGGCATAATATCTCATCGCCCCACCCCCTAAAGGCAAACCCTATACATTTGCTATGAATAGACGGCGTGACATCATCAATCCTGCCCATTCATAGTACTGATCTGGGCTGAGGCAATGATTTACATAAAAATCACTGTCTCAGCCCTGTTCCTGGGAGATTTGCAGACACTTTTGGGATACCTGGAGAAATGCACAAAATCCGGGAGACTCACGGAAATTTCATGAGAGTCAGCGACCCTGCCCGACACCACCCCCTTGTATGTCACAAACTTTCATTTCAGTTGTACATTGGTACATTGGACTTTCTCCAATTTTCATCCACATGATGGATATTTATAGACCTGCTCTTCAATATCAACAGGTGACCAGAGGCACCAGAGTATATCACCAATGAGAACTAAAGCTACATTCTGTACATATAAAGCATAGCAGCAAACATTGTCTATTTCACTGTACAATTTATAAATGAATAAAAATGTCAAAGTATAGTTGCTGTCTTTACAAGTGCTCCTATATTACTGAAGCTGTTGTAGCATCCCAAGTAAGTATATTTTCTAAATGCTCTTTTCTGCTGCAACATGGAAACAGATGGTCAGGAATATGACCAATAATAGGGATAATATATAGGATCAGTGCATGTTTAAAGGTGGTGGATATGAATTATGTAAACCAGAAACCATGTTAGTAATTATATATTTTTTTTAACTTTATCGACCAAAGAAACAAGGGTACATCTTTACGAGCATAGTGATAGATAAGAGCGATTAGATAAAACTGGGTGACATTGTCATCTAGCGTTCTGTAGCCACTTTAGTCTCCTCGATTGCTGTTCAAGGCTTAATTAGCTCATTGTGCCTGCTGGTAAAGTACATCTTAAGATGCTTGTTCCCCTGGCATTGGACCTAATGACAGAACCTTGTGTGTAAGAGACTAGAAGGCTGAGTCTGTGAGTCTGTCTATGTTCTCAAAGGTTTCTTTTCAGATTGTCTTTCCTTTCTTCCCATTACCTCCACTGAACATGCAGAAACCCTTCATATAACCTCATTCATATGGGGCCCAAGCGAAGTACTCGGTAATGAATTCTGGATAATAATGAAGACTTCCTTAGACATTAATGGCAAATGTGTGTGAACATTTTACAGTAAATTTCTTTCTTTCTTTCTATCTATCTTTTCTTTCTTTCTATATTCTCTTTCTTTCTTTCTATCTTTCCTTTCTTTCTTTCGCTCTAACTTTCTTTCTTTCTTTTCTTTCTGTCTTTCTCTCACTGTTGTCTTTCCTTTCTTCCCATTACCTCCACTTTCTCTCACTGTTGTCTTTCCTTTCTTCCCATTACCTCCACTGAACATGCAGAAACCCTTCATTTAACCTCATTCATATGGGGCCCAGCGAAGTACTCGGTAATGATTTCTGGATAATAATGAAGACTTCCTGAGACATTAATGGCAAATGTGTGTGAACATTTTACAGTAAATTTCTTTCTTTCTTTCCTTTTTTCTTTCTTTCTTTCTTTCTTTTCTTTTTTTCTTTATATCTTTCCTTTCTTTCTTTCTATCTATCTATCTATCTATCTATCTATCTTTTCTTTCTTTCCTTATATATTTCCTTTCTTTCTTTCTTTCTTTCTATCTATCTGTTCTTTCTTTCGATCTAGCTTTTCTTTCTTCTTTTCTTTCTTCCTTTCTATCTATCTATCTATCTATCTATCTATCTTTTCTTTCTTTCTTTATATCTTTCCTTTCTTTCTTTCTTTATATCTTTCCTTTCTTTCTTTCTTTCTTTATATCTATCTATCTATCTATCTATCTATCTATCTATCTATCTTTTCTTTCTTTCTTTCAATCTAGCTTTTCTTTCTTTCTTTCTTTCTGTCTTTCTCTCTGTGGTCCCACTGTACCTACATGTGAATTTTCAGAGGGCGCGTATTTAAGCAGAAAGTTATATGAGCATTACTCCAAAAACAGGGCAGATATTCAGTGGTTTAGTAAAGTGAATGGTACTACAGTTAATAATGAATAATGAATAGGTCCTTTGCCAACTTTTTAAAAATGCATTTCTGGGAGATGGGGGACCGAATTCGACCAACTGGAATTGAGCAGACGGAAGACGTCGCTGCTGTTGTCCTGGCAACAGGATAAACAAACAACTCCTCAGTGAATACCTCAATGAAGCTGAGAGGGAGAGAACATACAAATATCTAATTAAACAAAAAGGATTCTGAAAACAATTAAATATTTATAGACAGATCGGAGCAAATGGCAAAGCTAAAGCGGTAAAGGAAGTGAGCATCATATAAAGAAATGGCAGCAAAGAATGAGCTGGAGATGCTACTAATAAATAACATATCAATGTACCTATTTGTAGAATAGCAAAACTCAAGGGTGTTACATGCATACATAATACAGAAGGGCCTACATTTACTAAGCAGGGATATTGAAAAGTGGGGATGTTGTCCATAGCAACCAATCAGATTCAAGCTTTCAGTTACATTTTACATACTGGAGAATGTGAGCTTGAATCTGATTGTTTGCTATGGGCAACATCCCCACTTTTCACTCTCCCTGCTTAGTAAATTTATTGTTTCCTTAGTTATAGCTTATACCTTATAACTTATACCCCGTTCACACTGAAGTGAACTAACCAGGAAGTTCAGACAACTGCCAGGGTTGACTTAACTACCCGGGTAGTGAGCTCAGTGTGAATGGCGCTAAAATTAGTACTAATTACCATGTTTCAGTGTGAACGTTGTTGATCAGGGTTTGTGAATTACCAGGGTAATTCAGCACTGTGTACAGGGTTAATTACCAGGGTAATTCAGATCCACAGCTAACAACCCTGGATGTTAAAAACAGAGTTACCAGGGTAGTTTGTGTGAACGGGGTAATAGAGGCAACTATAGAATCTTAACCCTACAACAATATAAATGGAGACAGTAATATATTTAGCCAACACTGGTACATATGAAAGCATTTGCTTACTCTCATGCATACTTGTTATGGATACTGGGAACTCACTAAATGAATATAACAGTAAGGGTATAGCCAAAAGTTAAATGGTACTGAAAGGATGCAATATTTGTATAATTAAGTTACCTACTTTATTGGCTTTGCAGTCCTAAGAGGATTTGCTCCAGTGACATACACATCAACGCTCATAGACAGCTTGGGAGGAAACCTCTGGCTCTGGAATCTCTACTAGCTAACTACTGTACTTACAGAATCTCACATCTGATATGCGTTTGAACTAGGTTCCACGGGAACCAGATGAAGGGTGGTTTAATTTGTTTGCAGAGGTAGGCTAGCCGCTCTGCCTGTTTCAGTGCCATACATTCAGGGTGGTTTTCTGTGTTATTCCAGGTGGTGACATTTTCTCTCCCAGACGATAGGAAGCTCATTTTTTTCCCCCTCACTCTTTTACGACGTATTAGTAGTTCTTAACTCATTCATAACTCTGCCTTACAAGGTTTACTATAGTATACCATATAGCATTGATGCATATATTTGGTGAATGATTTTGATAGGAAAGAAAACATTTGTTTATTTTCAGAAAAACAGATATTGCTAAATATAATAGACTATTAGACTAATAGACTGACTAGCACAATGAAGGCCGCCATTTTGTAGTGAAGCCAGCCATTTTGTAAAGAAGGCAGGCTTTGGACTAGCAAGATGCTGAGTGCTAAGCAGAGGCGGAACTACTGAATAATGTGGCCATTTTTAAAAACTTTGCTTTGGTTATTGTCCATGTACAATGTCATCTGCAGTACACAGGGCCGGTACTAGGTCTCACGGCGCCCTAGGTGAGACCTGCACAGTGCCCCCTGTCTGTCCAGGTGACATCATTACGTCACGTCATGTAAAACAAGGGGTGGGTGGCGGTGTGTGGTTGTAGTTTTGCCCGCCCTCTCATTGTTTAATTAATTAAATTTTTTTTACAAATTTTTTTTATTTGGTCTAATTTCTTCTGACCGCCGACTGCCCTAGTACAACTAGACAAACTCAGATACATTAAGCATCTTATATCTTCAGACCTATTTTGTGCCCCTGTATGTCTCCAGTCATCCTTTATGCCCCTTACTTTTATAACAGAAGATTTCAGAACAGTTTTTTTTTTTTTCAAAACTGTTATATTTGGTGTATTGGGATTTTTCAGGAAAGACAAACAAGAATGCGGATCCAGAACAATGATAATATCAAACAAATCACACTGTAAGACTAGAACGACATACAAACGGCAGTATTGTCTGCAGATATGTAAAAACCACTACAGTAGTATATCCGCTGGGTTGAACAGTTTTGATACTAGTCCATTTAAAGTATTTGGTCAATTTTGCCTTTCAGTTGTGAAATTGAACCAATAGTACTGAAGATGTAATGTACTTTTGTGATTATTAATGAGTTTACCACACAGTCGCCTTATGTTGATGCCCATGCGTGCTCCTTTCTCTCGCTGAATCTATACAATCCCCCTTTATTTGCCTACATCTTGCCTATCCAACCCAATGGTTTCCCAACTTTTTTTTAATAAGCTCTACTAATATTCACTAACCTTTGCTGTCTTCAGACTTCTCTCCTCCTTACATCTCCTCTGTGGTGATCTCTCCTTTGTAATTGACACTGAGTCTGGTCTACCATTGCAAATAACATTGCTGTTTAGTATGAACTGTATCATATATTCCTGGAATTCTATAAAATAGGATAAGGTGGTTTGTGAATAGCCTATAGGATTTATTCACCCTTATTTGTATGCATTCGGGTACAATGGCATATACAAACACTATCCCATCAATAGTCAAAGTTGAAGTATTTCATTGTATCCACTGTGTTACAAATATACCTGCATCAAAGACAATGACATGACAGGGGCAATAACAGGGGGAGTAATATTAAAGGGGGGATTAATATTAAATAAGTGACCAATGGAGAACCAAAGATAATACAGACAAATGGCTGTCCAGTCAGAATAATGAGTCAAGAAAATACCCAGCCAATGTTTTGTAGATAACAGCAGTAAAATTCTAGGCACCATGGGTGCATGACCACTGGAATGTGTCTTGCCCTGATTGTTACCACATTTTTTCACTAAAACAGATGTCAGTGAAATCATTGGTTACAAATTCTCCAACCATTTGTATTATTTAATGGTTGTACATATTGTCTGACCCGATCCTAATTCCATTGACACAACTGATTGCACGAGTTTCATTGCGTCACTGTAGGGCAAGAGTAAGTGGGGTACACGGGGGTACAGAAGGAGGGTTGGAGTAGGAGGGTGTAAAAGATTAAAGGTTGGAGACTCAGGGGCATAGAGACATACAGGGGTTGGGTCATGAATGACAGTGGAGGTTGTAGAAGAAGACGATGTTTGTGTAAATAGTGGACTTTCTATGTCATTTTTAGGCATTAAATCTTTTTTTCTATCAATTAATATGACTATAGTTTAGCATAAAAGGGTAAAATTGTTAGAAGCTTTATTACAAATAGTAAATAATGAGACAAATGAGTATATAATATTTATCAATGCAAACACTTTATAAATGAACCTTAATCTAATCAATTGCTATTACATTGATCAAAGTCTTCCCTATATTTACTCATGAACAGGGCACCAAAACAGTTATGTCCTTGCTCATTATGTCCTTGTGGTAGAGGTCTCTTTAATAAAAAAAATTCAGATTTTGGGGATAAAATAGATGTAACAAATGACCCCCTTAGTATAATGTTATTACATTGCCTTGGTAGCCAAATCCAAGTGACAGTTCTTTTTTACAGTGGGAAATAATGGAACACACTAATAAAACAGAAGGTGAAGTGTAATTAAAAATAAAGTTTCATTTTCAAGTGGAGTTTTCGTTATAGTTAGGGAATTATAGTCTTCCCTTTTTGGATTAAATCTGTAAGAAAAGATTTAGCCTGTGGAAGAATAGCCTAACCATGGTGAAAAGCAGGTTGCCGTAATGTATGATGGAAGAGAATATAATGCAGCTAAGCCTTGGCCACATAGTGAATGGAAGGGGCCACTAAGGAATTCTTAGCTACAAGGAAGGGTCTCAGTATTATCAGCTTTGATCTGCGACTTAGAGCATTTTGAATGGCTGGGAGAAATGTTAATCTTTGCAGACCCCGCCTTCTATCCATTTTTCTTTGCTATGGCACATAAAGAGGACAGAAGGTAGTCCTTTAGCAATGAAGAAAAATCAATGATAACGTGTGGGTGCTTTATCGCTGATACAATACAATAATCAGGGATTCATTTGCTTTAAAGTCTTTTTTTTGCTACACTGAATTTTGAAACCAGGGCTTCTATTAACCAAGCATTAAAACAACAAAGCCATTTTAAAAGCTGTACGAATTAAAGAAATGAACAACTAATTAAGTTGTTTTATTTACTTTTATACAATGTTCTTAAGTATTTCTTGTTTGTTACAGGATCAATGTCTGCATTCTCCCTACTGGTTTAGATATCAATATGGCTTCCAATACTGTATGTAGAATACAGCACAGGTACACAACAGTGTTTTACAACTAATATTACATTAGTGTTTTATTTAAAAGTTTACTTGATGTTTTCTAATATGCTTCCCTAGACTAATAAATTGTTCCAATCGAAAGATTTTTCAAGAGTAGGTAAAACCATGTTGAATTGCAGGGGGGGTAAAATGAATGTCAGTGTTTGAATCCAGGGATAATACTTTATTGTTGCATGTTGCACACAGATACTGACCAGCGTTACTGTTACACTGTTATTACACTTGGGCTGGAAACATCATCTCTCACCTGTAATACTGAT
>JABWIB010000193.1:0-16070 GCA_016617825.1 Platyplectrum ornatum | reverse complement strand
ACTGTTACACTGTTATTACACTTGTGCTGGAAACATCATCTCTCACCTGTAATACTGATTGCAACTAATTCAATTTGCCTCCCCTGAAATTCAATATGGTTTTGCCCACTCTTGAAAAATCTTTTGATTGGACACAATTTATCTTATAGTGTATGGACAGCTTGACACTTGGGCCCTAAATTTACTAAGCAGGGAAATTGAAAAGTGGACATGTTGCCATAGCAACCAATCATATTCAAGCTCCCATTCTCCAGTAAGTAAAATGAAACCGAGAGGAATGCAAAACAAAAAAAAGTTTTATACACATACCATGCACGTGTACAAAACACAATCTCAGTTTCAACCTCATGGTAAAAAAAAATACTTTAAGCCATAAATAATGTTACATCATGAAAGAATTAAGGAGCACAGGCCGATGTAACATGTAGACTTATGCACAGTATGTTGTGTATTTTGACTGTAGCAATATTGTTTTTTAAGAGCTCAGTTAACATGAAATGACCCTCCTGTTATGAACCAGAAACGGCGACCTCCACAGTGGCTTCCTAGGGGTAGGCAGAATCCCACCAGTTGTTCACACCTTCCCTAATAAGTTTACACAGGATTTAAGGGTTTATAAAGGATGGTTTCCTTAGCTTGGAAGGGGTATGTCATAAATGACTTATGTAGGTGTTTACAGCACATTAATAAGGATTTCTAAGTCTTTTTAAAGGATTTTTGTCTAAGCCTCTTCTGAGGGGGTCCAACCTTAATCAATGGGCAAAATAAATCCTGATCTTTCTACTCATAGATAACAATGGATGGAAAGTCTCAACGTGCGGACTGCCTGTAATGTCACTACTGAGATATTGCCATGATATACTGAGATGAAAACAGATTTTAGTCATTAACTGAAATGGTCATTTAAAAGCAGTGGTATGGACATTAAGAAGTGGACAAGAGTAGTGGGATGGAAATAATAATAGTGAATTTTCCATTAAATTCGTGCAGGGTTCCCTACCTTTGGTTTCTCCCAACCAGGAAAAATCAAAAGCCAACAGCATGATGCTGGAATGAAGGAGTGTGATGCAGATTATCACCAAGACCCCCAGCCATGAAGGAGAAAGTGTACTTTTGCTATGTCAAGTCATGCCCTCCATAGTAATGATCAGGGCTGGAGGTGCCAGGGGATTACCAGGAGAAATGCCTGACTCTCTGCAATCTCCTGGAGAGTCGGAACCCTGAATTAGTGGAAGAAGTGACAGAAAGACATGCCTCTTATACCCCTTTTCCACTGATAAAAAACCCCCCCCGCGTTTATGCACATAGACCCAGGTTTATTTTGGTGGAAAAGGGTCCCAAGAAATTAAACCCGGGTAAAGTGACCCAGGTTTTCACCTGGGACTAATGCAGGGTTTTACCTGGGGCGCTGCAGTGGAAAAGGGGTTTCCCTTTATAACATAGTAGGTAACAATACTTTTTTGACCTGGGAAAAATACAGGGTACAAACCCAGGTCTGGACCTGGGTTCTTGGTGGAAAAGAGGTATTATATACCCTCATTCTGAGCCCTGAATTAAATGTAATGTTTCTTATACTGTATTTTGAAATAAATCTAACCGTATATCAACCCACATCAAAACAGCAAAGCACTATGGGATCTACATCATTAATAAAAACATTAACAAGGATGCAATGACATATATACTAATTAAATGTAAAAGATCCATGCCTCTTCATGGTGGGTGGTTTACAATCACAGTTAACCATCTGTTGTCTGGGTTTTCAAAGCTGAAACACTGGATAGGAAGAATATTTTATGTTTGCTTCATCATTTGAAGAAAGAAAACATGTTGTTTCCTGCACGTTCAAGCAACTGGGAATTGTGAGCAAAGTTTTCTCAATGAGCTGTGGAAACTCACATGTCATAACCTTCAAGTCTGATGAATAAGCTCCTCTGCCGGCTGTTTACAGCAATCTACAGACCTCTAAACACATATAAATACAAATAAGAAGAAGAAAGGCGACCTGAACTAATGAGCAAATGTCCAGTCGCTTAAATGATGACTTGTGCACACAGGGAAGTAGCAGCCTCTAGTTTAACCACAATCAATACGTATAAAGTGACTGTATGTAATCTGAGCTAAAAATGTCAAGTTTAACCAGGTTTCCTCATCAAATGAGAATGTTTAGCCGCTGTAATTACTTTGCTGAGCTGTGTTCACGCAATCTCATCATTATTTATTCATACCTCACAAGTAAGTCACAATAAGTATACGTGTAAAGGGAAACTAGAACAGTGGGAAGTGTGTGATATTATCATGTTCATAGTACATTACTGTCAATACAAGCAATAATGGGAACTCCCATTCATAGGTGTCAGACATATGGTAAAAAAACTAGCCAGGAGAAATGATCCTGTCCTATACATCTTGACAGCGTTCCTGCCTTTCTCCAATAATGTATATATGTTACAGCCGCTGAATCTTCCCCACTGTAGCTTTATGGCAGTGCTGTATTTAGAGGCATGTAAGAGCGGCAGATGACTAGGGTGCAAAGCATAATGGGACACCAAGAAGGCAATAATTAAGTTTAAGTTGGTTACCAGCTTAGGCCTAGGGGGTCTATTTCTCTTTTTGTCCATGTTGCTAAAATTTCTATTTATAACTCTAATTGTCTCGATTTCTCTACTTTATTTGTATTTTTCAGTGGGATTGCAATCCTGGTTTATTAACAGGTTTTTATACATAGCATAAACCCCAATGGACCCAATCTAACAACACACTACAAAATAGGAGGTCTTGATAAAAATATTGTAACAAATGTTGATATACATATATTTGTGTGATTTTATATATATATATATATATATATATATATATATATATATATATATATATATATNAGAGGGATGTACCATTTACAATACAGGGGGATACATTGAGGTTAGCATTATAGTTTTTTCTAAAACAAATTAAATTTTGGCCGGATTGCCGCTGGAAAAGGGGCAGGATTTGGTGAAATAGTAAGTAGAGCCATGGGACATAGAACCTGTTGTTAATTTATTTGAATCCCATCACTGTATATATATATCTATATTAGCATAGTTAGTCACTGGTTAATAGCATGAGTGCTGGGGATTTTATCTATAGATCTAATATTTGAGGATGACTTTTTCACAACGATCTTCAGAAAGTTTGTCTTACAAACTAAGCATTAGTAACATATTTATTGATCAGTCATTTATATTGTACTAAAGGACACTGCTTTTTATATTTGTACCGCTGGAACTGTATTACAATAACATAGAGCCACTATTGGGAAAATATATGTGATGTACCAAGCGGTAGAACTGTCGTCCTAAAAAATGAGGGCACAGCATAAGAGAAGCTTACAGTATATGTCAATAGGATGAGCTCTTCAACACACAGGTCAGTGGAGAGGCGCCCTGGCAAAGAGCCACTTAATCACTTGCTTTTAAAAAGCGATAACTTTACTGCAAAAGTATATAAGAAAGCAAGTCAACAAAGACCCGAAGAGAAAGCTGCTTCCCTTGTTGGTACTGAGTGTTTGTTGAAGGACTTAGCCCTTAGTGCCTGCAATACAAACACAAACACGGCACTCACAGAGCCAAGTGAAAGTTTCCTCTAAAATAACCTCACACGAGTCTTCTGCTGTGAAGGGTACAGCTAAGGACATAAATAGAAGGAGAGGCATTTTGGTGAAGCCTGCAATATGGGATGCCATCTTTGCAGAACAACAAGCTTCACCAACGGAAACCAGACCTGGGTAGCGTAATAGCACAGTGATTAGCATTGTCTTGCTGTTCTGGGGCCTGGGGCAAGATGGGGCCATATGCATGGAGTTTATATTCACTCTGTAATGGTTTTCTCCCGCTAGCTATATGATATTTGTCCTAGTGCATATATGTAGGGGATATAGTGCAGGTTCCTCTAAATGATAATAACAAATATTGAAATAGTGTATATTATTATTATATATGTCATTTTGTACTGAAGCTACAAAGGATCCAGTAACTTCTTCCTGTCCACTAATTGTCTCAATTCTTTATGATTGCCATAGTACAAAGCTATGGTGACTTCTGATGTCTGTGTACATACAGAAGAAAGAATGTGGAAACTTTGTGGGAGAAACAAAAAATATGTAAACATTTATTCAAATTACGCCCTGAGCCCTGCCCCGAATGCTAAATAGCCAATTTACCATGGATGACCAAGGCTCAGTGTCATCAAGCCCTCCATTCAGTGTAACAGGGTTGCCTCAATTTGCAAACTTTCCCGACTTAACGTACCTAATATCCTGGGTCTCCTGGACATTTTAGGAGAGAAATCACTATCCTTACTGTGGTAGGTTCAGAGGAAATGTACGAAATAATTACTTCACTGAAAGGGTAGTTAATAAGTGATGTCAGTATTGTATTAAATAAACAACTGGGCAGACTGGATGGGCCATGTGGCTCTTATCTGCTGTCACTTTCTATGTTCCTATGTTTCAAAATGCCAGTAAGGCATTAAATGGTCCCATAATAACACTTTTATTTGGCCACTGTCTCAGTTGCTTGATCATACAGAGCGGTCCCAATTTATCATTATAGCATTGATAAGATTCAAGCTCTCAGTTTCATTTTACACTCTGGAAAATGTGAACTCAAATCTGGTTGCTATGGGCAACATCCCCACTTTTCAATCTCACTGCAATCTCACCGCTTAGTAAATATACCCCTTAGAATGTACACAGGTTAAATTCAAGATCCAGTATTTCGTCCTTCCCAAGCCTAGATTAGAAACACCCACCTCCCTCCACTTGTGATTTGCAAGAGGAGATGAGAAATGAGAAGAAAGACAATGAATGACTTCACTTAGTGGAAGAGAATCACTTAAGGACAATACAATTGATTAACATAATAAGCCAATGCAGAGATCCCAGGCAACTGTATAGAGAGATTCCTCCCAGTGTCACATACTTGGTGACAATTGGAACAGCTGAGTAAACATTGTATATTATGTGACTTCTTTTATTTTTAGAATTATCTCTATCAAGCAAATCAGCTATTTGGTCACATAATCTATTGATTGGCAAACAAGTGGTGGTGGAGGGGGACTGTGGTGTGGCCCTCAAAGATTTTAAAGGGCCGCAGGTTGGTACGGTGCGTACGCCAATTTGTTACGGTGCATGTGCAGAACCAGATGGAGCACAGAAAGGTGAGGTGGGGGCAGTAGCAAATCAGTCTGTGTTCACTTCTGTGTGTTCTGCGCTAGTTTAATGGGATCTTTTATTATATTTAAATGAGAAAGTGGGTGATTAAGTGGTGCTATGGGCATAGTAGCAGCTCGGATTACCTGCACTTCCTAAAATCCTGCCCCAGCTCAGGGGTTGTGTAAGCGTAAGACAAAGTAAATCTTCATTAATGAAATGTTCCTATTTTAATTTCTACACAGCCCTACACACCTTACAAATACTAATAGCAAACTAGTAAATTTAAGAATAAAAAGATGTTTAAAACACACTCTTTATACACTGCACTATACTGCTTTAACAGCGTATTACAGTCAACTTTCTAAAAAGATATATTATTTTAACAATTATTGCTAAACAAATAAAAAACAATTACTTTTTTTTTTTACAATTAAATGATACATATTAACCCCCCAACTACAATCTCCTACTGTCGCAACCAATCTGGAGCAGATCGGCCGCAAACCACAGTAATGAACCCCCACTGCTGCGGCCAATCAGATGCAGGGACTCAATACACTCACATGGGTGCACATTTTCAGTAGGACCTGACGGAACTCTGGACAAGTGGAATGTTCCCATTTTATATGCAATGTGTTGTCACCTATAGATGTCACAGCTATCAAAGTGTTATATATGGCACCAGTGACATTATATAGTGTATAATGGACAAATATTACTGGAGCTGACTTTCTAGCATTATAAAGCTGACAGAACTGTTTTATTGAATAATGAATTAGAACATAAGTACTCTGCATTGTTTATTATGATGTCCATACATTCACATGAATCACTTTTATCACTGACGTTTTTTGGACACATGTATTCAACTACAGGAATTTTTCTTTTACTTATCAGCCTAAAGGTGACCTTGTCTCAACCTCTCCCAGCTAAGTCTAGCCATCTCTGGAATGCATGGTGCTAACCTGTGCAAAGGCCATCCTGTCTAATGCTACCCATGGCAGCAATCTGTATTCTGGTACCTCCCATTACTAGTACAATGACTTCTAACCTCAATTAACTCATTGACAGCTTTCCTGAAGGGATAATGTGTAAGTAGTAGAGAAATTGGGTTAATGCTGGAATGTGATGGGAGGGATATTGCTTAATTTGCAGCAGCAAGCTTCCTAATGTAGTCCTTTGTCATGCGTCTGATGGACATTTAGGCACAATAGACCTTAGGGGTGGGACTTTCCTTGCATTTCAATAGGTGTACAAATGGGTCCAGGTGTGGAGTAACACTTGTGAAGCTGTGCCTAGTTAGTTCACATCCACATTTCTAAAAAGCAGACCTGGGACATGGAAGTACCCCATAGATTTTTAAACTAACCTCCACATTCTATTCCAAATTATGCCTAAAGGTCAATTCTTTGGAGCAGCAGAAGGTCAATGGTTTCTGAAGCTATGTGATCCATTGTATAGTATATAGCACTTGCCCCTATGTATTAGTCCCACATTTCCTATAGAGTAAAAACATGCGACAGGGAATTCATTAATTCATTGATAAATAAAGGAATCAATAAATAAAAGATAGTACAGTAGAGAATAGGGATGATCAGCACTATTATATGTACTTATATTACATTATGTTGTTTTGGTAAGGGCTGTGTTTTTTTTCTGGAACATCAGACTTTTCATTATTATCCACCTGTAAAATACAATGGTAATCTCCTATATTAAAGAGAAGTTTTCCAAACTTCAGTTAGTATATTAAAACCAGATGAGTGTGACAGAAGCTCAGGTGCAAAGTATTTTGAACCTACTGAAAGGGGTTTGTGTTACGTGGTGTGGTACATTGTTTATTTCCTTATAATGTCTTTGCTAGAAGAGAATCACAGCAAAGAAATAATGCAACAATCCAATAAAAATGGTAACGGTGTATCACAATAGCAAATTATATATATATATATATATATATATATATATATATATAGGTCTCTTCTTTTGGGGCTCAGTCTTATGTGTTGTATATTTTTTCTTGGTGCAGACACTTAGGCAGAGCCAGCGGTACCATTAGGTGATTTTAGGTGATCACTTAGAGCGATGGGCCTGGGGTGGTGGCAAAAGCACCCCCTCACTGTCTCCATTTGCATGCTGGGTTATATCATAACATGGTATGTAAATAATTAGCCTGTCTGGGAGGGCGCCCGCCGCTCCTCTATAGAACACCGCCTCATCTCCTATGTGACCCGGACAGGGGGAAGAGGCTAGATCTGGCCTAGGGTGCCCAGAGACCTAGCACTGGCCCTGCACACAGAACATGATGCCAATTTTGTAAATGCCTTATAAAATTTTAATTGTCATAATTTATATACCAATTGCTGAAGTTGAATATACATGAGCACACATTTGTTTTTGAATCTCCAAAGGAAAGGAGGGGGCTATGTAGATTTTAAAGTCCAGACAGGTTTAAAAATAAGAAATGGCATTAGCTGTGGTGTATTACAACACCAAATCCCCCACTTCACAGGCTAATGGTCTAACCACAAGGCCACTAGATCTGTTTCTTTAAAGCTGCTGCCATATTACTTCTGAACGAGATATTGAGCCAGCTGCCAGCACTTGTCTTGCCGTGTTTGGTGTTTGTTTATGTTTGTACATATTTCTTGCTATGTTGGAAAAGGAAGATACAACATTAACCCTCTGTTGCCGTAACGCTACACTACTTCAATCACAGTAAAAAAAAATCCACAATGGACTAGGTAAAAAATGTAACATACATACCGTATAAATGCTCATAGCAAATTATAAACATGATAAATATAAATATATTTAGATCTTGATTTAGCAGTTCAAGTCTAGAAAACTGACTGACACAAATACAATATTTGTGCAATACTATTCATATAAAACGTATTCATGTACTTACATCAAATTGGTTAGGTGGTATACATGCTTCTAATAAATGACTGCATTTATAGTATGACGGTAAGTAATACAGTCTATTTATAAATTTAAAAACACCCCTATAAATAAATAAATAAAAAACAACATAGCCAGCTAAATAACTTAAGTGACTTAAACAATACAAATGCAAAAATACTAATGAACAGAAGTAACAATAAACCAGTTGACAGTATTAGATGAAGTGTCAGCTCTCGGGTTTAGACAAGTACTTTTATTCTTTCCTTCCTGTTATCTTGTTTGAATACAGCACACCATAAGTGTCTTACAAACATGTACCTCACAAATGTTGACAGAACAAACAGTATTGTCTAAGGACCTGTCAATATTTGCTCTAATTATTAACTATCTTCAAAGTTAAATGCCACAAGGTGTATGACCATAAACTAATGTGACAGCTAAAGACATATCGCTGCAAATCATGCAATAAAATCAATATATAAAAAAAAACAATATACAAATCTTAAAAGAAAGACCAATATATTTCCTAATGATTAGGATCTAGCACCTATGGCTACCATAATAAATTCAATCTTAAAGGAATTGCTGATATACAGTTGACATAGATGACAGTATCTTGATCATCTTCCGTTATAGTTTCATATATAACATAAAGGAAAATCATATGGATTTCTGAGCAGACATAACCGGTGAGATTACTGTACTATTCAAGGACGTGTTTAATGTCCCCATGAAGTTACTCTATTCTGTACTGCTACTGGTCACTATGTTACTGCTACTGTTTGTGTTGCTTCTGAAAAATAAGAGTTCCATCTTAAGTTACAGAGAAATGGTCTGGTTTTATGACTAACTGGCAAAGTTTAGTAACTGTTTCATGATTTAATACCCAGTGATGGTCTGAAGCATTATCCTGTAAATCAGCTAGGCGCAGAGGCTAAATAGTTAGGTCGCTAAATGTAATGAAATTCATTCCATTTAAAAACACAACCATAATAACAGAATCCTGTAGTGCAATTCATGGATTGCGGGATGGACACATCTTCCTACAACATTTGGACCTGATAATAATAAACTCTCAGCAACATGCACATATTTACTGTGTAGCTGGAATATGAATGTTTTACCAAAGTATCTATAGTAACAGATTTTATATATATATATATATATATATATATATATATATATTATATATATAATGTTAGCATTCATTTAGAGTAACATAATTCTGCCCATCTATCTATCTATCTATCTATCTATCTCATATCTATCTATCTATCTCATATCTATCTATCTATCTATCTATCTCATATCTATCTATCTATCTATCTATNCTATCTATCTATCTATCTATCTATCTATCTATCTATCTATCTCATATCTATCTATCTATCTATCTATCTATCTCATATCTATCTATCTAGATAAGATTGCTGAGCTCAATCAATAACATAACATACCACAATAAGACATAAAATATACAAAAATTTCCACTGTACTTCTACTGAAATTTCCCAGACAAAGGTAATGTATTTCTGCTACCATGCAATAGTTAATTGACTCCATACTTTATTTTACTAATGTAGTCAGTCTATTTATCTAATGGCTACTTTGTTTATTCTCAGCTCTGAACAGTAAACATGCGGCCAAAGCACAGCAGCAAGTCCAAGATGTTTATCAAAGCAAATAACTTATAAAAGACAATAATTACAAATGAGAAGACAAAAACCATTCAGGGTCACCAATAACTATAATTAGAATGCATACCCATTTTGGTTCCAGTCTATTGATGAAGGGTATAGTTCTCAACTTTCTATTGTACGATAGCAGATGGACGCATGCACGCCAGCTATAACGCTATAACGTCTGTGTTTATGTGACTTTGCCAGCAGACACGTCAACATACCTCACAGGAAATCCAAAAGTCCAACTCCAAGACATAAAGCTTGTTATTGCGTAATGCAGGACACCAGAAAGCATAATAATGGAATAAACTAATCAAAGAGTAAAAAAGTGCCACAAAACAACTCAATATAAAAAGTGCAAACAAAAATAATGCACAATATACTCAAAAACAGTGACGCAGTAAATAATTCCTACTTGAAGCTATTCAGCGCATCTGAATGCAGCTACTTGCTCATTTCATCCCACTATCATAGGTCAAACTGTAAGAGCTCCTGATGGACTTCAGTCTGCTTAGCATAGTGTAAGTATTTAGGAGAGCTATCGTGGAAAGAGAACAACTTTCCTCCATGTGTTATATGAATATGTACTCTTCGCTTTGTCACTCATTCCATTCAATATGGAACCTTAGACTCATTGTAACAAGGGGCTTTGTAAGTTAGTAAAAAAAAAGAACCCCCCACCCTGAAAAACAGAACACTAAAGACCCTAAAAGGCATTAGTATCACTATAAATCTGAATGAGAGCCTGATGAAGAGGTTGGCCAAGTGGTCCTTATCAGCCTCCAGCATCAAGCATAATAGTGACGCACTTTGGAGGGAAAGCATATTAAACATGTTTTGTTTACAACCCAATAACCCTTTCGCTGCTGACTTCCTTAACTGGAAGTTCATTGTGGTCAATTGGAATGGAAATAAAACATAATAAAAACCCAAGACGAAACAGAAATAACACGTAAGATTAGACTGTAGTTATTCCAACAAGGACGAAATAAAATGGATTATCTGTTACTGTTATCATGTGTGTTCTATGATATTTCAGTCGTTTTACATGGACAGTTGCAACGATTTAAAACAGTCAAACAAGTTCTTGTTGTGTTGTTTAACACGGCACATTAGGACATTTAAAAAGGTATCTGTCTTAGATGGCAAATGTGATGGAATACTTGTGGATTCTTGATTATAAACTATGCCCGCTATTTTAACAACACTGCTAAACAGGCTGAAGGATTATATCATTAGGCCTGTAATAGTACATAGCAGACCCCCCTGCTAGACAACAGGTGAACTTTTACTAGCCAACACTGGGGCTGGCGAACAAGAACTGATTGTGTTATTGCAAACTCTCGAAAGTCACTTAATTCAGGAATATTTCATTAACTCTTTTAAAGACAGATTTATCTCTATCTATCTATCTATCTATCTATCTAACTATCTATCTATCTATCTATCTATCTATCTATCTGTCTTTCTCTATCTATCCATTTCCAGGGATAAAGCGTAACAAATGCTTAACTTATGACAACCCTGTCCAGTGGTTTATGACCCAGACACCTTTATTTGTAGCAGGCTATTCTACCATGCAATGTACTGGGGTGCTTCACAAGCAGACTGTATTAATTCTAAGCACATTTAGCACTCTGCAAACAATTTCACTTCAGCTACACCCACGTGTGAATGTGTGTGTGTATATTTGCCTTTCTGTCAGATGTACGCTTCATAATTCATCACATTTAACTTAGCATTACACAATAATGAAGGTTACTGTAACTTTAAACATTGTACTGTAACTACAAATGTATTCACATGTCACCTTATAATGCTACAGATGATTTCATATTGTAATCCTCCAACCTGCCCCCCTGTACGATTCCATACCTGCCAAGTGACCATACCTCATAAAGAATAATAATCCAAAAACTCCAGCAACTTCAGCGTCAGTCTCTTTCCAGTTCTTTACATGAAGGCAAATGTTCCATCAAAATCCACTTTTGCATGAGCTTAGAGAAGTTATACATCCAGCAAGAGGTTGCAAAAAAAAAAAAAAAATACAAAAAGCTCCAAACCCGTAAACACAAAATATATATAATAGTAATATACTACTTCATTTTTTCTCCTCACTTTCCTTTTTGGATTTTAACCCTGTCATGTGAAGACAGTTTTGAGCAAAGTTTGTGCTTGTTTAGTCCTCTGACTGCAGTTATAAATATTTCATTCTCACAGAAGGACCACCCTGAAGCAAGAGAGGAGTGATCTGATTTTTCCAAAATCTGCCACCTTTTCAGGGTCTGTAAGCGAAGCAAAAAGTTTTCCTGCAGCTTTCAGTCCAGTTGTTGCTTAGTTCTGTAGGATGTCCTGATTCGCAATCTTTTGGGTCTCTTTTGCTGAGTTTTTAGGGAATACGTTCAAGGCTGAGCAGTCAGACTAGGCACTGTGTGTGGTTGGGATGGGGAGACCCAGAGGATTCTCAGTTCTCAGCATGCTGTCTGTGGTTACTTGGGCTGGAAGGAAGATGTGGAGTGGATAATATGTGGGATGCAGATTGGAATGCACTAAAGTGAGGGGGAGGAGGAAGACGAATTGAATGAACCACATTCCAGTGGGGAAAAAGCACAGAGAAAAAGCAAAGCACAGAAACACTAACCGCTTACATGATAACATTATTTCATTACATGATTCTGTAGCCAAGCAATGAAGTTAAAGTTAGTAGTATGACAATGATTATTAATGCAGCCTCTATAATAGACAATCTATGAACATAAGTAAATGCTGCTTCTTTTCTGATAAAAAGTAACAAAACTGCAGTGCAATAATGAAAATGTAAACTTTAAGGTTACAATACTCCCATGATAAAAGTCACAAGAAGTTTATTTGGAAGGGCAAAAATAAATTCCATGCCATTCAAAAGCAGCACACGACAGTTTATGGCTCACGTGCCAACAGGGTGTATATGTTAACAAAGCAACATGGTCACGTTCACACCCCAATTTGGCTGGTTAACTGGTGTAGCAGAAATTATATGTATCAAGGTTTATGTTACTAAATAAAAATAAATATTGTAAGTTAGCAAATCCATTAGTCATACCTCAAAAAGACCAGTATTGCTAACAAATTATTTATAAAAGAGTTTGCTGTGTGCACCCATCTTTGGTGAAAAGCAGTGGAATTGAAGGTGGGCATACACTAGAATGATTATTGCTCCTAGTCGCACAAGGTCCGTTAAGTGGGACCAATTTCTCAGTAGGGAGAAGTCCTGATATTGGCACCACATACTTCTCCTGCTGATACCACTAATCCTGGCCAGAGACCCATTAAGCACGCCTTGGCTCGCTACTGTCTCTGCACTGATTGGCTGGGCATTCTGTCAATCTCCATATTAGCAAAAAAAAGAAAAGCTAACAAAAATAATTCTGCCAAAAAGCTAAAAAAAAAAAAGTTTTGGACAGTAATGCAGACAAGGCAGGAGATGGATAAACATGCAGGACCTCGAACACTGACAGGCTGCATGACAAGATGGTGTTGTGTCTAAGCTATTTAGCCCAGGACAGTGTAATATATAGTTAGCTTGGAGATAACACTGACCCAAGTGTTTTAGCAAAGTTTCATTGTCATTTAAAAAATTCATAGTGACCACACACTAGAGTGATAATTGATCTGATCACCCAATAGAGTGATTAGACTGATAGTTCTAGTGCATGACTACCTTAAGGTGGAAGAAGGCTGAACTTCATGCTTGTCTACTTCCCTGACATGTGGGGCATACTCGCTGCTTTGCTGTCTTGTGAATTGTGAGTAGTGTAGACACTGAATTGTTTCATCAAACACTCATAGTAGTGTACTGGGGGCAGTGTTTAGGAAAAGCCTAGGGATAGTGATTAGGAATAGGAACGTGTGCTGGAAGATGGAGCAGTGTGTAGGAAGAGGCGACACACAGTACGGGAAGAGGGGTCAAAGTGTAGTAAGAGGGGGCAGTGTGTAGTGTTTATATATATATCCGAATTAGCACCAAAAAACCCCAATACTGTCTTTGCCAATCTTCCCAGCAGAGCAATCCCTGTAATGCCGTGTGACCCCAAGCTGTTTCTTAGGTAGGTCTGGTAAGTCAGGTAAGTCTGTTATTTTTTTTTTTCTTAGCACATTACCCCCTGTAGGGCTAGCAAAATTGGGGTGGGATGTGGTTTTTGTGTGTGTGTGGGGGGGGGGGGGGGGGGGGTTTGAGGGCGAGGGGGGGCCCCAGAACGTTGCTGTACCCGGGCCCGGATTTTCTCTTGGCGGCCCTGTGTACATAAACACAATTAGCATCATCATGTAGCTCTTTCATGGCCTTAATACTCCCAAAAACAGGCAATCATGTGCATATTGCAGATACACATTGTTCTACATCTTCGCACATTGGGAAACAGCTCTATTAAGACTCTACTCTCCAAATCCAAGGTGTGATAGCCAGTGTCAACACTACATTAATGAACTCTAACGTAGTGTAACCATAACTGAGCTAGTTACATGCTGCACAGGGATGTAAATGTATCAGGTGAGGTCATCATCAGCATGAAAATATGCACATCACTGTACATACGGGAATATTAGAAAGAACTGTAGAAACCATGGAAATGGGTGAGAATAATTCCTACCAGTTGGATTTAGCATTTTGTTGGGACCAGCTGTTCAGCCACTGATACTAAGCGCTACAGTGTGAGAATATAATGTACAGTGTATTAGCAGCTGCTATTACAGATCCCATTGAAGCACAGTACATCTACACCGTGAATGCCTTTTCACATTTGAAACAAACTTCACCCAAGGCAAATGGAGAGAGTGGAAGAGCCTAAGTGCTTCATTTAATTGTAACATAATTATTATTGATGATGTTTTAATTGTTACACACAATGATTAGAAGTAAGTAAATATAAATATTATATATCTGTTCTGCTTCTTCATTACAAAAACACAATAATAAGAAGATATTGTTTTATTTATTCCTTATATCTAAAGCAGCCAGTGCCTGATTTGAGCCGGTATTTAAATCATCAAAACAAATATTGACTATATATTTTGTTTTGTAGCAGTATACTGTTTCAATGATAAAACTGATAGTTCTCCCTTAACATTAAAAATAGCAATTTACCATTTTGTAAACTAACTCCAAATGTTAATGTCTTGGAATAGAAATGTTTTAATACACGAGGATCATCAAAGGATGTTATCTTTTGCTTGACATATGAGATTCATTTTGCAAACTCCTGATTTCTCTGTCTCTGATTAAGGAACATACTGATCACATTTAGCCGGTTTAAATCAGACATTTGGTTTGGGGATATACAATCAGGGGTTTTAGCTGACACCTCACAGGCACCTGGTCATTTAACTAGTAACTCTTATACCCTTAAAACTGTAATAACAGGTTAACTCATAATAAATATAGAATATTGAGTAAAAGGTGCTGGAAATCCATAACAGACCATTTTCTATTGTTTAAATGGTTTAAATGTTCTTAATTTCATTTCTCAAGTCAATAACATCAATAACTTTTGAAGTATTAATGTACAAGGTGGAGATGTGGTCATTGCACAGTATAAGGCTACATTCACCGACAGTCTATAAAAACAATTACTCAGTAAAGAAATGGCAGAAATCTACTCTGTTTATTTATCTTTGCTGTCTATGCTTGATACCAAGGATCCAATCCGGACTCCCATGTGAAAGAGCCATACAGACATATGACCCAGATACGAATGCATGTCATTTTGGATTGGCACCCAAATGCGCAATTCGGCTACAGACTTACAAAAGTCTAGCAGAATGTTCATACACAAACTGTAGCGCAGAGTGGTTCACTGTTATGTATAAAGATAATGGGGGTTATGCTAACAATGCGGCCATGAATACAATAAAAAAACTATTCAAATAGCATTTAAAAACAAAACAAAAATAATTAATGCAAACAAATCATTCCCAAATCATTCACCATTACCATAATGGTGTCACAAAGCTGTGGGGTCTGTTCATTAGCAGCATTTTTAACTTAGACATGCCCTGTGCCTGGTGCAAACGCTTACGTACATATATATATTTATACAGTGGTGTATACCCTGTATTGTACATGGTGTATCCCCTGTATTGTACATGGTGTATCCCCTGTATTGTACATGGTGTATCCCCGGTATTGTACATGGTGTATCCCCGGTATTGTACATGGTATATCCCCTGTATTGTACATGGTGTATCCCCTGTTTAGTACATGGTGTATCCCCGGTATTGTACATGGTGTATCCCCTGTTTTGTACATGGTGTAT
>JABWIB010000192.1:151756-165076 GCA_016617825.1 Platyplectrum ornatum | reverse complement strand
CTTTATTGTTGCATGTTGCACACAGATACTGACCAGCGTTACTGTTACACTGTTATTACACTTGTGCTGGAAATATCATCTCTCACCTGTAATACTGATTGCAACTAATTACATTTACCTCCCCTGCAATTCAACATGGTTTTTTTCCACTCTTGAAAAATCTTTTGATTGGAACAATTTATTTTATAGTGTATGCCCAGCTTTAGATCTGAGTGGAACAAGAATAGACCAATGGGATGAGTCAAGGGAGTTCACTGAGCCATGCATGGAGACATCTGCTGATCTGAATTGACAAATATACCACCAGATGAAAATTGTGTTCAAGTCACTTAAGCTAATGTGTTAGGAACAATGGCAGGGTAGGGTACTCAAGAGGGGAGTTCACCCCTCCAGAGATCCCACGGAAGTCTGGATCCAGTCCAATATGGTAATTTCTGTTCAATGTACATCTGACCAAACATTAAATATCTAAACTTAAAACTATTTAACTTTTCAGGACGCAGATCTGAAAAGGACGCAGATATATGAGCAAAACCAAGTAAACGAGACAATAAACAATGCAATATTACACTATAAAATATATCTATATTTTATAGTGTAATATTGCATTGTTTATTGTCTCGTTTACTTGGTTTTGCTCATAATTTTCTTGTCTCAAGTGCAACACCAGAACTGAAATATTGACAATATACTCAATGTTTAATCTATATAGTGTATTTCACAAAATACTAATTACAAAAATGGATTGTTGGTTTTGGAGTAATTAGTTCCACATACTTCCAAGCACAGCGATGTTTAAAACATGTCTTTACTTTACCCATTGTGTACAATGGTGTACCTCTACTGTACATATTACTGTACGTATTATTTAATCTGAATGCACACTTATGTAATCATTCTTGATAATTTTCTCATATGATGTTAACAAATCACCCCTGATATATAACAGTTTAGTAGGTACTGATGTCACGTATGTAATTCAATGAAATAAGACCCCGACAACACTTTGTATTACGGTAGTATCCCCTGACTTTACATAATTGCCTTGAAAAATCTTAAGTTCAGAAACCCAGAATCCTTGATTGATTGCAGCAGGTACAATAGACAATATAGGATTCAGCCCCATTATATTCCTTGTGAGCTTAGGGCAGTTATCTAGAGCTATGGTTAGGGACATGACCCCAGCAATGAATAAAGTTGGGGGGCTGTCTCGCTTCTTGCATTTGTATTTTGTTTTTGCTGAGGCCAGTAATGCAATGAGAGTCACTTCTTGTAGGATGACTACATCCTGTATCTAGAGATATATAAGTGCTCTCCAGTGCTGTATTATACATCAAACAACTTATTATCATCATTAATATATAAAGAAATTGAAGAGACCACATTTTAGACCATTTATGGTTTATGATTAATATTCTATTCATAACTTAAGTATTTCCCAGCAAGCTCATAATTTCTTGTTTGGTGTTTATCAGGAATTAATTGTCTGCAGCGCTCACTTGATTTGAAGTAAATGCTTTCCTAAATAAATCGTCTTGTAGTACAGCCCGGCCTTACATGCAGCTGTATTGTTCAAATCAGTGTTGTAAACGTGAACAACTGAAATGTTGCCTGGCCAGTGAAGTTATCAGTTAGTTAGATTGTATAACACAGAATACAGGATTCAGTTGGAAAAGTGACACCAAAGTGAGAAAACCAACTGCTATGGCTGCAAGCGTCTCAGTGCCGGAAAGCTGATGGAATTGCCTCTACTGTTGTCAGCCCCTTATTCATTACAATAACAATGCTTCCATTGTAATATAACACTTCTCTGTCTAAAGGATTTCTCCTCTTTGTAGTAGCAGCCTCTGGCACATCAGTTACACTTGTCACTTTGTGACAAGATGTATTTTGTCTGTTTCAATGTCAGAAGGTTGATTGCAAGTGGTGTCACAGACCTGAAGGAAAAGAAATACACCAGAAGTGGTGACGTGTAGCCAGCACATTGATGTTGCTCTTTGTTACTTTGAAACATGGTATATCAACTTTTTACATGTCATTCATCTGAAATATGATGCTATTAAATCCCATTGTTAAAGACAAAATTATATGGTGTGACCTGACTAATGCGCGGATGATTCTCTGATACCATCTATATCAGTGGTTCCCAAACTGTGTGCCGTGGCTCCTTGGGGTGCGGCACTCTCATTGGGGTGCCGTGGAATGTTTTTTCAGATATGGTGCAACGTTGCTAGTGTTACTTAGAAACACAATTTTACAAATTATGGAAACCCTAAGGGTGCCTCAACTAAGAAAGTTTGGGAACCTCTGACCTATATCCATCTAATGACAGTTACATGCTGTCCCAACAAAATTGAAAACTGGTGGACTGTTGCCATTTAAATATATATATATATATATATATATATATATATATATATATATAGATTTACATTTCATCTGGTAGTTTCCAATTACCACTTTGACACAACTAAAATATAAGCACACAGGGAGCGCACAATAGTGCATTATAACACAGATCACTTCATAAACAGATCACTTCAATACTCGTTCCATAAAATGGAATTAAACAGGCATATAGAATTATATCCACAAAGCAGCAATGTCTCACCCTTAAACAAAATCAGATGGTGTCCCATTCAAGTAATGGGGAGACGATCCAGAGGTGATACCTTTGTTAATCAAGTGTTCTCCTGAGCGGTTCGTTGAGAATCAACTTTTTAAAGGGTGTAAAACTTTGGAAACTCAACCTGATTTTTATACCAACCTCCTCTATGTGCTTAACCAATCAAAACTTTCAGTACTGATTAAAAACATCAAACTTGAAGGCCGCTTCATTCATTAGTCTACAGGAAAACTACACAGGGCCCATTCAGAAAATAAAAACTATACAAAAACTTTCAATGTTCTCCTAAAAGTGCCTACTAAAATAACATACAATGATATCATATTTAATACATAATATATATATATATATATATATATATATATATATATATATATATAATCAGAGAAACAGGCACTCACTGGAACTTGAAAAACTTGCTGGTGGTGTCCTCATGTAATTTTGATACAGCAGCGTGCAGGAGTCACTCAACCAGACTGGATTATGCGTGTAAAAAACGTGCGTTAATTTACAACATCTGGATCATACATTCCGACGTTTCAATTGTCACAGCAATTTTCATCAGGGCATACACATCGTGCAAGTGGTAACAAAAAAAAACAAACAAACAAAAAAAAACGTTTTGTTACCACTTGCACGATGTGTATGCCCTGATGAAAATTGCTGTGACAATTGAAACGTCGGCCTGTATGATCCAGATGTTGTAAATTAAAGCACGTTTTTTACACGCATAATCCAGTCTGGTTGACTCCTGCACGCTGATGTGTATATATATATATATATATATATATATATATATATATATATATATATGTTACAGTTAAAGTGCAGATATCAGTGAATGTGCGGATTACCTACGTTAAAGTGCAGAAAACTTGCTCCGTATCTCACATTACCTGGCGGGCCCAGTTAAAGTGCTCAGAAGACCGAAAAATGAGTTTGACAGAGTCAGTCAATCAATCAATCAAGGCGCGAAAAAATTCGATCTGTGGCTACGTCTTCTGAAACACTGAGACAAGACCGTTTTTTCGGCATTCAATGTGTAAAGGCCTCTTCTGCAGAGGCTTTAAAAACGCAAGTTTCGGTGCCGAGCTCATAAAAGCCATCCTACGTCTTACAGAGAACAGCAGATAAAATCGAGCAGGGCATCAGTTTTTGCTCTGTCTGCTTCGCCTACTTGGTCTTCTCTGTACTTTAACTGGGGCAAGGCAGGTAATATGCACATTACCGAGATAGCATATATATTCGAGTATAATCCGACCGGAATATAAGCCGAGGCGCCTAATTTATCCTAAAAAACCTGGGATAATTTACTGATATCATACAGTACAATGACTCGAGTATAAGCCGAGGGGGGCACTAGGCTTTTACTCGAGTATATACAGTAATACTCGAGTATATACAGTAATCTGCTAATCTGCACATTAACTGATTATGCACATTAACTGTAACATTTATAAGATATATATATATATATATATGCTCTATACACCGTGAATTAAAGAGTGAAGCAAGTAAGAGCTTGTATGAAATAATTCTGCCATTATTTTAAATATGCTTATATGCTCTAAATATGTTCTTACTTGAAGGATTCTTATTAACATTTATTTATTAACCTTCATTTATATTGCATAACGCTTCACAGAAAATATTCCAATGCTTTAATCATTCATGAGTCCATGGCCCAGCTGAGCTTGTGATCTAGATACTTTCCCACAAGCACATACACTAGCAATAACCTATATAATGCTTATAACTTATACATTAATGTTTCTTAATTAAAGGTGACAGGTCTGTTCCTGAAGGTTATTAATGAGGCTGTTGTTTGCATTAAAATTATGTATCAGCTGTAGTATATGTTAATGTCGGAGAAGTCGGGCTGCAATAAAATAAGAAGAACAAATACAGTAGAAAATAATAATATCATAATGTGACATATGTGAAATAAACGACACTGGCAGCTTAACTAAATCTCAGTTCTTCCATCTAGTAGGAAGTACACTGTGAAACAGCAGAGTACAAGAATCTGGCCTTTTTTCTTTTTTGGTGATATTTTGATGTCTTTGATGTGGTTTTTATGAGAACAAAGTCTGAGTCAGTTCTGCTCATGACTAACACTCACAAGACTACAGATATCATTCTTTATCATACCTCAACAAGACAAAATATGTTCACTGCCGAGCTGTGCTGTGAAGTCCTTTGAGAGAGGGCTGACATACCGTACTTACCTTTTCAGAAACCATCCTTTTTGCAGGAGAACAATATTATTTTATATCTGGAACATATTTACATTTTATATACAAAGAAATAGTCATACTTATATGAAAGCATATGCGTATCATTTCCAACATGAATTGGCACTGAAATTGTGTAGACGTCTTCAGTACTGTAAAGTCAATAGTTCATCTTCTTTGTACAAGACAATACCAGGCGTAACATATGTGCGCTGCTGAGATACTGGTGTACGGGGGGTGGTTGTNGAATTGTGAAAACAAGTGAGGCAGCAGAAGAAAGTGTTGATTACTGCTATCACACCCTTTATAAAACAAATTGCTTTCTCGGGGTCCTGCTGGCTATAACATTTTGTGGCCTTAAAATATTCATATGTTTTAGAAATAAAACAAAGGCTCTGTTAGGTCAGATGATGTGATAGCTAGTTCATTTTGGATTTATAAGGCTCCGGTGGAAAGGATAAGAACTGGATTGAAATGATAAAAAAATGTAGATTGCAGTCTAACTACAAATTTATATCTAGAAGCCTTAGACTAATAAATGGACATATGGGAACATTTCCTTCTAAATGTTTGCAGAATTACCTTTGTGAAAAGGCTATATATATATATATATATATATATATATATATATATATATATACACAGACACACAGCCAGGTGTTGAAGTGGAAATTTAGAAGTGGTGGTATAGGCATTTAGAAGTGATGGTATGCAAACATATAAAATTATAGTCAATGGACATTTATAGATTTTCAATTAAGGCTATGAGAGAAGTGACGTTATGGTATACTCCTGTATACACCCCCACTTCGAGCCCTGTACTGAATGCGTACTGAATTCAAAATCCACACAGAAGACGGGGAGGACTTGGAAGTTCACATTTCTCTTCCATGTGAACCACCAATATGGAACACGCAGGGGTCTGGATTCAGTCTTTTGTCTGGAGCTCCAAGCACAGTGGGAATTGAATTTTGCATCCAGTCCAATAAGTCCAATAACAATATGCATTATTTATATACTACAAAGGCTCACCAACTCCGTACAATAAATATATATATATATATATATATATATATATACCTTGTAACAGTAAAGAAAACAACACATTTGTATAAAATCAATAACTAGAACATAGCAGCATCTGATCTGAGCTGATCTCATACCCAGGTAACACGACAAACATGTTAGGACAGAGGCAAGACAAGGAAAGTAAATAGATCAATATATGAGCTGGAGTGCAATGTATCTTCTGTATGTAGCATAGCTTTAATGTAACTATTATTTTTATGATCAATTCACATGCACAGTTCTTTTAGTAATGAGCTTGTGTGTTTTCATGCTATTTGATATCACATGAAACAGAGAATTTCATTCTCATTGGTTGACATGGGCAACCCCACTTTCCAATCTCACTGCAATCTCACCGCTTAGTAAATGTATCCAAGGGTATTTGCTTATGTACTTATAAATCACAAGAGAAGTAAGGCTGATCAAAGAAAGGGCAGTTCTGCATATGACTACTTTAAATAACACCTATCTTATCCTCTACCTGCAAAAAAGGCATAAAAAGACATAAGGGATTCATAAAGATATAGGTCATATTAGAGTCATATTAGACATTGAGAAACTTAGCTACAAGATATTGTTTTCGACTGGATCTAGACCTTCCGTACACACAAGGCATAAAAGTCCACAAGGAGGAATTGCACTTCAATGACATTCCACTATCACAAAGACTTCCTATAGTCCTAAACCTCTACCCCTACTGTCAAGGTCTGCCTTGTTTGACGGATCTTTTAGCTTACAGAACTCCATTCCATAGACTAGAACAATGGTTCCCAAATTATGGGCTGGGGCTCCCTGGCCTTCCGCAACGCTCTCACTGGGGTGCTGTGGAATGTTTCTTCCCAGCCAGGATAGTGCAGTGGAGGTGGACTGTGAGCTCCGGGTGCCAACGGGAGTCAGGCAACATTGGAGAGGGGGACAACATAGGAAGAGATAATTGGGAGGGAGACAACACAGGAGAATAAGATTGGGAGGGGGACAACACATGAGTAAATCAGGGAAAGGGGGACAATACAGGAGGAGATGATGAGGAGAGGGACAATGCAGGAGGAGATGAGGAGGAGGAGGACAACAGAGGAGAAGATGATGGAAGATTCCTGAGGAGGGGAAAGAGAGAAGACAAAGAACTATCATGGGGGAGGGGGAGATGAAGATAATAGTAAGTAGTAATAGTGATAGTTATTACACTATTTAGTTGAGCAACCTCAGGCACGCTCATGTGCATTACCATAAAGCAAGGTGCTGAAGTAGAGTGTCAGACGTAACTCTAGATCTGGTCCTTTATGCATACTTACAGTATGTCAATAATTGTTCATTATATTATTATTATTATGAATAAATCACTCCCTAAAGCTGAAAGGAATGATGTTATTCAATCCCAATAGACACCAGCCTTAGATGGCCTTGTGTGGTAAAGCCTACGGCAAAGCTGGATAAGGACACTATTCTCATCTGAAAACTTAGCTATCAGTCAGATTTTCCATATGGTTGCACAATAGCTTTTCAAGCAACATGCTCTGTGAAATGTTACAGAGTCTGAAATATTTTGTTGTTTTTGGTATTATTTATTTATGGTAACTTGACTACAGTCGAGTAATTAGCATATACACAGCAAATCAAAGGCTTGACTTAGCTCCCAATCAAATACTTTGCATATTTGTGATGAGTGAGAAAATATCCAGTGCATAAACAGTGCATCGAGGCAGCTTTGTGTCTTCATGTGTTTGGCAATTATGCATCTTAATGTTTAAATTGGATAGTAAACATGACTTTAAAGCTTAATATAAATAAATACTTTTGAAATATTACTCAATTAGTGAAGTTTTCTCATCACTGGCCAAGCATGGGAATATTCAAACACTAATAAAACTCCTCTTTGAGGACGAATTAAAATACAAATGTGTGGAGTGAATAAAGGCTTAGTATATATATATATATATATATATATATATATATATATATATATATATATATATATATATATATATATATATATATATATACACTATACTATACTAATGGCACACACATTATTAAATTTATGTACCGGTATTTGTTCTGAGATATATGAATGGTTCTCCAGGAATATTAACGCTGAAGTATTAGCATAAAATATGAGTATTTAATATTAATAAAAAACATAAACAAAACATAATTTATATTACATTACTTAAGCTCCACAATCCTCTAACACTCTTGATTGTCCAAAAAGATCCTCTCTGTAATATTGTGGGTAGTAACATTAATTAATAACCAGGCTCACGCAAACTATTTGTACTCTGATTGCAAATTGTATGTGCTGCACTTTTAGTACTGGAGGTAAATCAAATTAAATAGTAAAGGTATGCTTAGTGACCCCACTGTATCACGCCTTTTGAGAACAGTTATACAGTGGGGTCAGTGCGTATCAGACACCTGATACAGGGGCAGGTTTCTCCGCAGGAGGCCCGGTTTATAGCTTAGAAAACACAGAAAGCTTTAAATAAGTATCAATATTATGATTCAATAATACTAGACTTGCTTTGCTGAGTCTAATGTGAGGAATATGCTATTAAGTCTAGATAGGAGTGTTTCTGGGCAATATACTAGTAGTTTTTTTTAAAGTTCTATTAATGAGTTGTGTTACACGGTGTATTCTATATTAAGACATTGTGCACTGATAGACATTTCACTTCATAAGAATTTTTATTGTGTCTAATACATCAGTTGAGTTATTTCTGCTCTATATAGGTTGTTTACACTTCAGATCAGTTTGACACAATTCCTGGCATCCAGCTATGACTGATATAAAGGCAGCAATCTATTCATGCTGTATTACATGTGATAGCACAGTATGTGTTTCAGTCGTATTATACTATAAATAGATTGAAAAAAACAGACGTGATTTTAAAGCATTTTTATGTTTTTCTATATACATTGACTTTGTCATATGCATGTCCAGACCACAGTACAAAGCCCAAATCTTCCTTTTCTTACTTATCTCAATTACATTGCAAGCTGTCATAGCAGTCATTCCCTAGGTATTGCTACAACTGTCATTTTCACTTCTTCCCTTAATAAAATATCATTTGCTATATAAAAGTCCTAAGATAAATGTTGCACAACTGTACTGTGCTATTTGAGAACCAGCAGCAATGTTAACCAGCCAGTCTCCATTCCCATCTGTAAGAAACTGCTCTTGACAGTAGCTCCCTATGGCTCAACCCGGCTGTTACTAAGAAGCCGAGAGGTCGTTCTTATTGACCCGTCCATCATCCTCTCTACCGCCTTATCCTAACTTTCCCCTTCTATTAACCATCCCCTTCCCCAGCCTAATCCTAACCTTCCCCTTATAACCTTCCCCTCCTGCTTCTCCCAGTGCACCAGTGGTTGTATTAAACAGGAATACAGGAGGGAACATCAGTTAAGAAAAAGATCACTTACTANGGGCAGTTCTCCTTGTTCTAAATGTTTATCACACATCAGTGGAAGCATAAGACCTTCATTGTCTTTGTAATTTGACATACTCCGGTAAGTCCCTCAAATGTATGTGGATAACTTTCAATTTTTTGCTATGTACCTAAAATGATCATAGGTCGTGACCATTAAGATGACCCATACCTATTTGAATTGTTTATAGATCATACCTTTTAGGTGTATTATTGGAAATGTATAGGATTTAACATTTTCCTGTTTTGAGCACCTTGCTTAAAGGTCATTATAGGAATCCTTTATTACACTGTTGTATTTAACATATCTTTAGTTTTCTGTACTACTTTGGCGGGACAGTCGTCATTATGCACAACTTTGTACCAACGTCAGGAACATTCAGAAGTGAGAGATTAATGAACCCAAAACAAGATGAAAAAAAATATGTTTATTTTCTTAGTTGCGACCACTTTAAGGGTCTGTTATCAGTGTTTGACCGATTCGTTTTTTCAAGGTATCTTGATCAGTTTGAGTTAACGCAATTTAAGCACTGAAGATTTATTAAATGAAATACGTATACATATGCATTTTAATACTCATCTGGGGAATTAATAAATACTAGTCAAGTGATGAAAGGAACTCAGAAGTTCAGCAAGTCAAGCATAAAAGGCTCAACTGGTACCTTAAACATGTGATTTCTTGTATATAGGTAAAAGGAGTACATAAGTAAAATAGTACATAGTACCACTTTTTCAGTTCAGGCAGCAGCATTATTAAGCCTTTTGAGAAGCTTAAAGTGTCTGAAATGAGATTCATGCCAATTTTATGCTGAACCCCCTGGTTGCATGTTATATAAACCCTCCTTAGTAAATAGTGTGCCTAGTTTATTTTTTCATGTATTTGTCTGTAGAGATAGACACGCAGGTATTGTGAGCCTCCAACTCCCATCATGCACCAACAGTATAGGTACAGCTCTTATAAAGCACCATGGGACCTGTAGTTTCAAAGAACCTTGGACCAGATCCAGTTCTCTGCATACAGAGACCTTGAGGAATAGGGTAATGAACACCCCCTTCACTCCCCTCTCTACTACAGAAAAGACCGGATAGAACTATTCTCCTGCATTGATCCACTTGTGTATATATGTACAGTGGCAGGGTATCGCCAAAATCCAGCCACAATAGTTTCAGTGGTTCTGAAACCTATCCTCAGAACCCCCTACCAGTTTATGTTTTCCAGGTCTCCTCAGAATCACCAGTCCAAGAACACCACCTGTGGACCTGTTCACATATGTCTGAGACTGATAGTAATGTACATACCTGAGCTCCAGCAAGGAGACCTGGGAAACATGCACTGTTAGGGGCTCCTGATGATAAGTTTGAGAGCCACTGATTTAAATGTTCTCCCCTCCCACATAGTGTAATTTATGTGGGAACAACCAAGCGGTCATGTCCTGCTAGGAATTCCACAGAATCTGGAGCGTGCATGCTGTCAGTAAGTTTGCCCGACTTCCGCACTCTGTATATAACATACATGTATATACTTTTTTCAGCATGGACAGTAATGTGAATATATACAATTAGTAGAATTATGTGGTTGTACAATACACAGCATTTATTATTAATCCGCTCTGAGTTCAAAAGAATAAATATGATTTATTTTATTTTTTGAATTATACAAACTGTATCAACTTCTTTCTATTCCAAATATATATATATTTATATATATATATATATATATATATATATATATATTTATTTATTTATACTCTTAATTTTACAGACATCTGCACAAGTGCCATGTTATTGCAGCCTTCATCTACAGACACATTAACTCTTCAGTCTTATCCCTATCACTGCTAGGATTGTAAACTTCCTTTTCACACTTATTTCCATAGAGCATTCATATTCTGCCTAGTATATTGCCAATATCCTTTGCTTTACACAACCAGCGCCACGTTCCAAATAAATAATCATAATACCAGTAATCTCATCTAGATTGCGCGTAATGAAATGTTCGTACCGTCACATTACAATCCTCCCAACACAATTCATACTAGACAGATCCTTAGACCTCCCTAAGTAGCAGCGTTGAATTGGCATGCTGCCTTGCCTGCAGGTACCGCTAAAATAGACTGGAAGAGCTGTCTCGCTAGTCTAATGCTATTCTAGACATAATTAATGTATGAATTGCTCACCTATTTAAATCTTTGCATGCCTTCTCTTCACAAAACTGACAGTTTAATGGTGGAGAACCTTTTCATTATCTAAGATGATGGAACTTGTTCTCCTGTGGATGTATCTTTTAGTGACTTGGGCAAGACAAGGGAACAGATTTATAACAATATCCGAATTCAGTGAATTAGAAAAGACATTTCCAGAGCAGTGACATGTTTCTTTTTCTTCAATGCACACAGCATGAAGATGGGTCAAATATACGGAATTAAAACTGTATGAGTGATGCAATGTTTTTTATAGTACTTTTTATTGTTGATTCTTATCATCTTTGTATCTGTTAAATGACATTTTGCCCGTGGCTGTGTACGATGATAAAGGCATGCCTCCAAATAAAGCTTATTTATGATTTAACCCTAACCTTTTATATATGCACGGATGCGTTCACACTGGTCCAGATCATTCCCTGCTGTCAGAGCTATGAATTCGGTGGTGGCATAGTTCCAGTGATCTGACATTATAAGTTCTGTGTGTTCAAGGTATGGGGCTTTTATTAACAAGATTCTGCCTAAAATGTTTGGATATGAAGTGGAATTAAGGAATGCGCATAACTGTACAATCATAGGTGTCGGAATAGAGGGGATGAGGGGTGAAGACTCCCCCCACCCAGACGTGACGTAGCGCTTTCCTCGCTACAGTGAGCCTGTTACAGGTGCTGCAGCTCCATGTAATACAGGGTAAAGGGCTGTCTGTGCACCTTACTCGATCCTACAGAGTAACTGACGTGCCTGTGACACACCAGGTACTGGAGAGGGCACCATGAAGGCGCCACAGGGGAGGGGGGAATCAATGCGAGCAGGATGTGGGGACTAGCCTCCCCCAATGAAAGACGTTCTATGTACAAAGTACATCCCCTCCCCCTGAGTAGTCCTGCCATCACATAGCCTTTTATTATGAAAACCTGCATCTGTAGAGCACACATTTGCACACGTTAATTGCATCCTTCATCCGACTTCCGCATTCATGTTGTATAAGTCGAGTGGAATTTGTGGCAGCGTGTATGTGCACATTAGGGCGTAAATTTACTAAACTGCAGGATTGGAATGTTGCTCATAGCAACCTATCAGTTTCAAACTCAAATCTGGTTGCTATGAACAATATCCTCACTTTTCCAATCCCGCAGTTCAGTAAATTTAGGTCCAGATGTTAGCCGGCTGATTTCCTAAATTAGGCAAGGTGGGAAGGGGTGTATTTAAACTATACAATATGGACTTGGTATGGAGCATCATAATTGAAGTGTAAATACTGCTAAGACCACATAGTGGGCAGTGACAAGGGGCTTCACTCCCCTCTCTAATTCTCACTTGAAGGACTGCATCCACACTGTATACACAACAGGATCATGTGACTAGGCAGCATTAAGAACTTCTGCACTTCTTTCATTGTACCTACCTGTGGCATAACAGAGAAGAAAAGGAAAACTGCACAGGTAAGTAAAGTATGTTTAAGCTCATTAAAGGCTGAGGTTGGGGGTTGGACAGCTGGAGTCAAGCAAGGAGAGAGATTGGAAGTCCGGAGAAACAGCCATGCCCCTAATGCCCGTGTTTCATCCTAATGCAAAGGTCTAAAATTGGTCGCAGAATGTCAGATCTGAATCAGCTGTGACTGTGCACTCTTTGTTTCTGATCAGCTGGCATATGCTCAGTGGCGTAGCAATAGGGGTCGCAGCGGTCGCGGCTGCGACCGGGCCCCTGACCTATGGGGCCCCTGAGCTATGGGGGCCAAAAGAATAATAGGGATAGTTAAAAAAAAA
>JABWIB010000192.1:91696-131693 GCA_016617825.1 Platyplectrum ornatum | reverse complement strand
AGTACCAAAATAACATAAGTAATAACATGAAAATGACTACATAATAGTAACATCATGGCTGCTTATTCACTGGGTTTCCACTCCAAACACTGGACCCCTGAATCTATTACTCCAGGATATATCTATAGGCAAACAAATAAATTGCAGTAGTGCAACAATCCATGAAAATTGATATACATCAGCACCCCCTCCTAACATAATCAATTCACCTGGCCAGGCTGCTAGACTTCTCCAAGATTCAAGGACAATGGTACCCCTTACATGACATCCTACTATGCTGGATTCTGGCCCTTCATACTTCTCACTACACGGCCTTCTTCCTCGGACTCAGCTTCAGGTGCGTTGCCCCAGCACACCTGCCTCAGGTCAAAGTTAAACTGGCATTCTTATTGTTTCTACAATGACATCGCCGGCTGGTCTCCGACTGCTAGACAAAGCACAAGGAGAGCTGGCCTGGACTTTTGGGGCAAAGTAACTTGGACTGCCTGGCTGCTAGTTTCTTCCGACATCCACTGCTTGGCTTGGCGGGTCCTTTCATACACAGGCTGCAGTGTCATCATATCTGGATTTCTAATTTACAGGCATCCTTGAATCTCAAGGCTCTTTGTCCCCTCATCTGGCCGAACTTTCTCTGCTTCTCGACTTTCAGCACCATTTGAGGCATCCTCTGTCTACCCCCAGAAAACCTCCATACACTCCTGCAAGGAGTCCTGGGGCCCACCGATCTCCTCTGTTTGCCAGGTTGCTATATAATGCTCTGCTCTGTCAGAGTCCACCGTGCGATTCATCTTGTTTCTGACTTCTTTGGGGTCTGGCGTCATGGGGCACCCAACTTCCCTCTTTAAGCTGCAGCAGTCCCGCTGTCACCTGCTCTCCTTTCCTTCCTCTCCACATTTACAATGCTTTATGCAAGTTGTTAGAATATACATAGACATAATTGAGAATGCTATAAAATTATTTTTTTTTGTACCGAGGTCCCCAGGTTGCCAGCAGAATGCATAAGCAACACTTCTATACCTTTAGCATTACAGGGGAAAGCTAAATACTACTGCTTATGTAGCTGGATAGTGTTGATCATCAGCAGCTTCATGCACAGTATATATAACTGATGTAAATGTTTATAATAATCACATATATTAGGCTTATTTGCATGTATTTGCATGTACTCACCCTTTTTGTACACAAATTAGGCTACCGCCTTGCTTACTTGTAAATGCAGACAGTTTCACCTGGCTCCAAATTCCTAAGTATATGTGCATTTCTATCTGGGTATATGCAGTGCAGTAGTATACAAGGATATGCTGTATTAAGAGGTATGTGTAATAATCTGTATCAGGTCCTTAAACTACTATATGGAACCATCTGTAGAAAAAGGTCACTTCTCACACTATCATAACAATATTTCTCTGGGGAAAGTAAAGATACTCAGATTCGCTCACTATACTCAGTGGGAGTCTTAAGTTACTGCTTTGTCATGCCACTCATGAAGGTTTATACTCCATAAGGAAGCAGATCCATGCAGTTAAGTTCAGGTAGAGTCCTGGACACATAAGGGTCCAGAACTCTGTATGAGCTAAGGGCGGAAGAGGGGATTTCACTCCCCTCTCCCGCTCATAAGCACAGTCTTTGGGGTGGTGTGTAAACACGATGGAAGAGAAGAGGTCTTTTAATTGACAGTGGTGTGGAATTCGTAATGTCTGCAGCTTGTGATTCTGTGAGCTCCACTGCCACTACATTCAGAGGCGAAGTAAAGAGGGGATATACATGTTGACCTCTTTGGCATGTAATAACTATACCCTAATGGTTTTACCACATTTCTATGTCTCTCATAAAGGTGGTGTGTCTAGCCTTTACATGAATGACATTCTTTATCACAACATTGGGCATGATCCTGATATAGTATGAGTTTCTATAGGTACACAATTTTTCTGTACCTAAGTTACGATTCACGAAGACAATTTGCTCACGTTGATGAGAAAATACCATTTACCTGTTCAGAAACCTACTTTAAGTCATAAGCATGTATCTGTCTGCAAAAGGGTGTCGTACTGAGAAGCTCCATATGGAAGGTCCGCATCCCTGCCCATACAATTCAAATGCATACAATTCAAATGTTTCTCCCCCACTGGCATCAAATGAAGTCTGAAGCCCACAACTGAAGAAGTGATCACACGGAAAAACAAGTTGTGCATGATCAGCAATATGATTGCTAGTACCAATTCTGGCCATGCACAGTATGAACACACAGGCAATTTCCATATGTGTCATTCGCAAAAATCACCTGTTTAACCTCCTCTCACCTCTAATACTGTTTCCAACAGATGAAATCTACCTCTCTTGCAATTCATAATAGTTTTGCCCAAGTGAAACTATCCTTTCTTATTTTAAAATATGAATATAGTTCCTTATTACTAGACGTAATTCATGAAAAGCCACAAAGTATTTAGATTTCACTGAACTGAACTTTAACCTCTGTAAGTTCTAATAGGAATCAACCAGAGCTTTGTTACCCACTTTGTGACCTTTCCAACAGTAGTAGTCTGATGCAAAATATTACTTCTAAATTCCTCTTTAATCATGATTTTGGTTCATTAGGGATGCCTTCATACAGTATGAGTGGCAAGCTATGTTTGATGTTATATGTCCTGAGAACATGCATTAACAATGGCTCCTCTCTTGCCACTCGAGCACGTGTACCATGTGTGCCCTCTCCACCACACCATGTCTTATTCATCTGTGAAGTAGAAATGGAAGCTTTGAAGTGTGACTTGGAGAGGTGGCTGAGTAATGAGACTAATAAGTGAATCAAACTTGTTGAAGCGACTGGGCTCTTTTTCGCCACGATAGAAAAGTTTAGCTGGAAGCCTCCTAATTAGGCTAATGATTACAACACCCGTTTTTTCATTACTACTTATGACCTCTAAGAAAGTCATTATGTTAAATAATTAGATAGTATTATTCTTGCACTAGTTAATACAAAATTGCAGCAGACAGATCAAATATAGAGGGAGCGATGTGTCTGAATGAGATGATGGTGTCTTGTCTGTTCAGCCTCAATTAATTAAGTAATGGCACCAATAAAGAAAAAGGCAGTGACTGCGGGAGCAGCAGCAGCAGGAGGGATATTGGCCTGACACTCAGGAGAAGATTCCTTTCCCATGGATATGAAAATGGAAAACAGGCATGAGGCAGGAAGCTATGTTAAATACAGCAGACAGGAGACAGCTTGGAGCAATGGGTAGCGAGGGGGAGGGGTGGGAGAAAACGTGAAAGAAACTGAGAGACTGATCATCTAAATTATGTGACAGAAATATATTCTTGCAGTATGTCTCAGACACATCCAGGTTTTATATCCTTTCCCGGACTGAAATGAGAAAGCTGACACATTTGGAGGATACATGCTTCTGCTGTGATACAGTACAACAATGATCTATTGTCAGGGTAATTGATCATAAATGACATCATATATACAATTATTATCACCCAATGTATTTGCAGTTAAGTAAGGAGTTCTGGCTTATTGATAGGCCAAATCGAGAACATGCGCTGAATAGCATAGGTCACATTAAATATTTTAAATGCATTATATGAAACATAGCTTAAACACTATTCTTCTAATTATGACAAAACAATAATTACCTTAAAAGAAATCCTAAAGCTGGCCATACACTATAAGATAAATTGTTCCAATCGAAAAAGATTTTTCAAGAACGGGCAAAACCATGTTGAATTGCAGGGGGGGGGGTAAAATGAATGTCAGTGTGTGCATGCAGGGAGAATACTTTATTGTTGCATGTTGCACACAGACAGACCAGCGTTACTGTTACACTGTTATTACACTTATGCCGGAAACATCATCTCTCACCTGTAATACTGATTGCAACTAATTACATTTACCCCCCCTGCAATTCAACATGGTTTTGCCCACTCTTGAAAAATCTTTTGATTGGAGCAATTTATCTTATAGTGTATGGCCAACTTTAATGTCGGAATTCAGAGAATATAGAAATTGGAAAATCATGTATGACAATACGTTCCATATCTCTGCATCATATTTTACAACTCAAAAATTCATGTATATTCATCATGGCCATGGTGTAATGTGATGCATTGCATATATTGCATGTCAGTCTACCACGTGTTCTCTATAATAAAGGGTACAATAGCATGTGCTCCACACTGATAATAGCTTGCCCATTGACAGTTTTAATGTCAGTCTGTTCTGAGACAGCTGTAGGGGAGAAAGAGCACATGTCTGATGTGACCCTGGGTCACACGGGCTCACACAGCGCTGTGCCAATGGAGACAAGTGATTGTCTTCTGCACCGTGTCTTCTGCTGGAAGAGAGAGCATAGGAGACAGCATGACAGCTTGTACTCTCAAGGCTCTAACTACGATGAAATGTTCATGAATTGTAACAGAACATTCCTTGCCTATACATTAATAACAAAAAGGTAGATTGATGGATGCTTAGTGACCCAGTTCCAGCAACGCATCAGTCACAGCATGAACATAGCCAAAATCAAATGTTATCATATGTGCATTTGATTTGCATGTCTGGAAACCTTTATTGAAATTGAATTGTATTCACATTTAAACAATCATACAAGGATCATAATATTTTCTTTGTATACATTTAATTATAATACAGCCCATTCTTGTTACTCCTAAACTTTGTACTAAATAACAAAGTATTCATTATAATGGAAGAATCATGATTATATATACAGAAAGTTTGGAAAGTATGTACGGAAGTTTAATTATAGCTGTGCAGTATTTTGCAAAGGAAATAATAGTTACGATTGCTTACATTTAAGAGACATAATATAGTGCATCTCCCACATACGTCATAAATATTTAGGCATGCAGGTTCATAGTTTTCTTCTATAACACTTTATTTTTCCATGATGTCACAAATAAAACACAACCCTTTGTCTTTGCAACAAAAACTGCCTATTAAATGTGTAGCTTTAATGCAATATAATGAACTTTAATATGGAATTCACTCTTGAACAGAGACAAACAGTGTAGATGGTTTCTGTAATACACCTCTACTTTAATAATAATCAATCTTTCTGTCCTCTCAGACACATAAGTACCAGTTAAACAAGAGACAAAAGAGTTTGCACCTGGAGAAGAAATATTTCATTGTTGCAATAAGAGTTTTGGACCAGATCCTGCTTTGCTGGTGTGTGGAGAGAACTCCCCTGTCACCTTCTTGTGAGGAAAAGGCAATTTTGTAACTTCTCTTGCTGTTTCTCCAAGCTCTGGATCAGCCCCATTTCTGTATTTCCATGTAAAATGAATTAGGAACAAATGAAAATGTTTCAACTAGTAATAATACATGACCTCATCTATTATCATTTATAGTGTACCATTGCTGACTGATCATTTGTGTTTGGAACATTTGCAGAACATTACAGGCGCTGGATTTCTAATTATTGCTCAATAGATTAAAGGACTGCCTTCCATAATAGTAGTATGTAGGATACATCCAAACAAAGTACATTGCGTTAACATCAATAGATTGGTAGTTGGGTGGATAATGGCATCAAAGTATATATAGTAACACAGCAACAACGAGACTAAAAGGCAAAATGAGCTGAAACCAAAAATCATCAATGAAGAACTCTTTTCCTGGTATAAGATATACTTTAGTATTAAAGCGGCAGGAAAATAAATGCCTTTGGGTACACAGATAACCCCAAGACTTACACAGCTGAAGAACAGTATCTGTATTGATGATTGAGGAGGTGTTGATCAGAAGAGGAACCAGGCAAACCTGTGATTAATAGAATGGCAAGGAAACAGGATACATAAAGAGGAAAAACTAGACAAACCTGGATAAACACACAGTAAAGGAACAAGAACCAGACCAGACAGTCTATAAGCAAACTAAGAATAGTGACATACAATAGCAGACCAGTATGATAAGCACTGCAATGAAACACAATATTCCAGCAGACTGCGTCGATTTAGCCTTAAATAGAGAATCTTTGAAAAGCATAGTGTTGGAGAAATCACTTATTTCACAATGTAAGGAAGAGAAGGAGTAAAAATATCTCTTATTTCTAAATAGCCTCTTAATGGATCTGCATTTCCCTTTCAGTGAGGAAAGGAAAAAAAAGCCAAACGAACTCACTGACATGCTGTCTTTATAGGAAATGGTGGGAGTTCAGGAAAAACATTGGAGAAGTATTGATTTTTTGGGTGCTGTGTACTTTGTAAGCTCAGAATTGATGGAAATATGAAGCTTTCTAATCTTCATATATATAAGTAGATTTCTGAGGAATCCCCGTGATGTTCTTCTCCTGCCATATGCTCTGATTTATAAACGTATTTCTCCACAGAATACGATCCTATACCCGGTCCTCAGGAGTCAGTATTTTCTTCTATCAGCTTTCCTGCGTCTTATATCAGCTTTCCTGCGTGCAACAGTTGTTAGGGATCATATCTCCGAATTCACAGACCTAAGTTTGTGGCTAAAGTGGACAAGGTGAGTGGGCAGGGGGAATTTAAATCTTACAATAGGGGCAGTGAAACGGTGGTGATTGGTACAACCACCAATCTGCATGAACTCTTAATGAGACTTAAGCACTATGGCACTTATATACTATTGAACTTACACACAAGTGAGTGGGTAAAACCATGTTGAATTGCAGGGGAGGTAAAATGAATGTCAGTGTTTGCATGCAGGGAGAATACTTTATTTTACACTGTTATTAGACTTGGGCTAGGAAACATCATCTCTCAACTCCAATAATGATGTTATTAAACAAATGTTTTTCCTTATAGCATAATGTTTTTATAATTTGAAACATGAATATGAGGAGTTAACGATTAACTATATACCCTCTAATGATAGAGATTGTTATTCTACCTATCAGGAAACAACCTGCTCCTTATATACGATTAGAGCTCACAACAACTCTATTGCTAGATAAAGTCCTATTAAGGATGAAACGTGTCGCCACGAGCAGATCTCTACAATCTTTATTTTGCACCATTAGAGGAAAATAAGTTCAATCTACTTTGAAAATATCCATAACACTTTATAAGATACAAGCCACTAAGATACATTCTTCAAACCACTAAATGGACACACTGGCTTACACTGGAGAGTATCCTTCATTCCAACATGGCCCAGGTTTATTAGAAGCTCCGATGCATGTTGGATATAGACACACACCGGGACATCAAACTCCTGAGCCGGCTCTTTGGGACTCTAATGGACACTTCCAGCCGGACATTTCCAGCTAGTCTTCCTAAGGTTTGATTACGGCTCTTTCTCCATCTCTAGCCTCATTAAAGTGCGCACTTGTGAGATATCGGTTTAAATCGCTTCAACATCTTGTTACATCAACTGAACTTATTAAGCTCCTCTTTGGTGATAACCTCGTATATTTAATATATTTTTTTCAATTGTACCAATATTATATAAGTAAATGAATTTTCAGTAAACCGCTCTGATTCATCTCAGTCATTTTTATAACTATCTACTTTTAAAAACATATTGTTTATGTTTTCAAAGCGCCGTTATTTTTCTATTCTCAATTCTAATAATGGACCTGATTCAGAGTTCCTGGCGGCTTTCATGAATGAAAAAAAAAATAAATAAAATAAAATAATTATTTAAATGTAAAAAAAAAAATAAACTTTATTAAATATTTAATTTTATTGTCTTATTTTTATTTTTTTTATCTTTTTTTTACACTTAATGAGGCAGGTAATTGTTCATAGGACAATACCTGCCACTTGAGTCTCTGCACTAAGCCTGCACCATGTCCTGATATGGTGCAGGCTGCGCTAGCAATTAGCAGGGCTTAGCCCTGCTAAAAGCGCACATGCAAATGAGAAAAGGGGCGTGGAACGCCCCTTTTCTCATTTGTATGGAGCGGAGTCGCAGAGGCACGGAGTCGGACTTTGCTCGTAATTTACTCATAAGTAGTACTCAATAGTAGGTAAGTCTGGATCCAGTCCTATGACTGCATAATGCTGCAGATCTGTCCATGGACTTACAGCACTTCATGTATACATATACATGTATATATACCCCAATCCTATGTTATCTTTCTATATATTTCTATGTTGCTTCTTAGTAGAAAAAATTATTTTTATAAAATCTGGAGTAATTCACTGTGGAAGATGGAACATTTTAATTTTTATTGAAAAAGAAAATGCATAATAGATTTTGAAAGGTTAAATATTTTAAGTAGAAAGGAAGGGAATGTGTCTTTTATGTTTTAAGCGATCGGCAAAGTTTTGTGCATCCATCGGAAATATTTTGAAAGCAGCGTGAATCAAATATATTCATATACTTCATAATTACTGCAGAGAAATGCTGATGGTTATGGCACATATTTCACCTCCAGCAGGAATAAAATACATTTGAGAAAGCATTCCTCTGTGAATGGAGGCATTGTGAATGTGCCTACTGTTGTGTTTCAGGAAGCAGCATATGTGAAAATTGCAAGTATGAGTTGAATTTCACATCTAAGATATAGCACAGGATGTGAATTCCACTGTAGTACAGACATGTCAAATTGCTCTTGAATCTTGAGCTCATTACAGAAACTTTCATCCTGAAAGTATATGCGATTTTCCTGTGCACTGTAAAATATGAATAGCTGTGTCTTTAGCTCCAGTTCTATAGCTCAACTAGCTAAACAATTACAGGGCCCGGAATTTATCTCCATAGCCATCATGTGCTCATGAGTCTGTGATGGACCCATCTCCGGCTTCAGATACAATCAGAGCGATCTAAACGTCACTTAATGTTTAATGTCCTAAAATATTTCGAAATTGGCAGGAAGCGGCAGTCATTTACATAATTACAACGAAATAATCTTTTTTATGTGGACTACAAGAATAAAGAGTGAATTGGAAATTTAGAGGTCAAGGTTAAAATGTCTTACTCACTAGAACACTGCAATACTGAAGTGTGCTGTAATAAAACATGACGACAGAGGTGAGAGAAGCTTCCAGAACTACATCATTTTATTTAAGAGTGTAGAATTCATAAACCTGAAGTGCTCCCAATTAGTTTTGGTTATTCTTTAGTTTCTTTATTATTGTAATGTTTATTTGTAAAGTGTCGACATACGCACTAGTACTGTACCTTATGGTAGCTTAGTGTCATTTTGGTAGATGGGGGGCAGGACCCCCTTGTTGCATTACCCTGGTTGCATTATGTGTACAAAGGATAGCCTTTATTTTATTGATACGAGGGACCTGATTCAGAGTTTTGTCGTGCGCATCGACAATGCGCAGTCGCACTGCTATGTACGCGCTATTCAGAGTTGCGTGAATCTGCATTTTTTGCCAACTCTGAATTGCACACAAGCGGCTGTTTTTGACGCATGTAAGCAATGCGTGCGCCATTGTGCTAAAAGCTAATTGTTTTGTTGTGTACTTGCGAAGGCCCTTGCGAGTATGTCTGCATAGTAGGCTATGCAATGGTTGTAATGTATGCTACTGCAGTATTTACTGCTACACACATTCTGATGGAGGGTTCATTTTTGTTTTGTTTTTTGGATTTCCATTTTTTACACACACGTTTTGTACCTTATATGATCTATGTATTCACAATTTTTTTTTTTAATTTATGATAATTCCATTCACATATATTTGAAAACACGATATGCCTAACACAACACCCTAAAACATATTACAAGTGGAGCAAAAACATTTTGGTTTCATGTAGAACGAAAAAAGATATCACAATGTAGTCAAACAACAGTAGAAGATGCATATAGTAGAAGACGCTATATTACAGTATGGGTGATTATGGTATTTTTTTTTTTTAAAGCATGTGGATCAAACCCCCCTCCCCCCAAAAAATAAAAACAGCACACATGTAAAGAAATTTATTTGCTACCTTAACAAAAAATACTAAAAGTACAAGAAAGAAAAGCATGGATTTCATGCATGTGTCAAAATAAATAAAACATGCTGAGCACAACGGTGTAGTGGCAGAAGCTAAGCTTTTACACTTACTCAATGCGACTGCGCTAGCCTGGCTGGCAGAGTCGCAGTTTTTAATCAGATCCTAGATTACTATGGGAGCCTGACTACTCCCTAAATTGGCTTAAGAAAAAAATGTACAAAAAGAGAGTAAAGTAGGTACCACTCTAATCTCTAGACTGCAATGCATGTTCTTGTAACATCCATGTCTAGCTGTAAAATATTGGAAGCAATTTAACCTGCCTGGCATCTCTATACTCAGGAAACATCTATAGTTGTTGTTTCAATGGACACATAACATATTACTTACATGACAAGGAAGATACTTTTTATACAAGCTGGACTCCATGGCCCCTCACCACAAATCCCCCTTTCCCACTTCCCTTCCCATTTCCACAGGTCATGACCTCACCCCTTACCTCTCCTTCCTTCTATACTCATACAGCGCTATATAATGTATCTTTAAATACATAATGTATCTTTAAATACATAATGTATCTTTAAATATATGAATGTTTGTTTTGAAATCAATGTATTTCATGCAGTCAGCACAAAGCATAAAGATATTTACACAGTGTTGCACTGGGATACCTTGGGCCCACCAGAGGAAATCATTCTTGGGACCCGCCCTCAGTTATAAAGAAATAATGGTAGGTGTTGGGGCCCAGCGGAGGATTCTCCTATTCTCTGGTGGGCCAGTCCAACGCTGTATTTACATACCTTGGAAGGTTAAATGTTCAAGACATGAAAAATAGTGTTATATAAGTTATGTCTTTAATATTATTAGTATCCAGGACCTAGTCCTAATAAGATGCATACCTTGTAGGCTCTGCTGGAGTGGGCTCATATACCCTTGTTCAACATGTACTACAAATGTCCATCACTTCTCTGTCCCATAACACTCCAGACATTTTATATGCATTTTAAAATGCATTTTAGTCTAATTATTTCTGCTTACAGTTTGGCCATGCACAGTGCGAGAAAATATGCTAAGCTGTCGGGCATGCATCTTAATCTGGATTGATCCCTTAGGACCTTAGGGCTCTGCTTGGCCCTGGTAGATTCTAGAATTCTGGATAGTGGGTTAGGGGTCCTGGACAGGTCTTAGAAGGAGGCCACATGCCTCTGAGAACATGTTGCGGATCTCAGGAGAAGGTAAGTTGTCTCTTTCAGGTGAATAGATCCATCAATAGACCACCTAAGATCAGACTTACATAAGACCGAATGGACTTGTGTCAAGGTTGCAGTTTTGTGAAAGTATCTTACACAGATATGTTACCTTTCCTCAGCAATCCAAATGCAAGAACAGGTTATTTCACTGTAATGTATTGTGGAAATGGTGGTCTTCTTTGTGTGAGCACCTGACAATGTAAATGTAGTAAAAGTAAAACCATAATAATAATAATAATAATAATAATAAAAAAAATACTTGCTCTGTGGCTGATGCATATGTTCATGTATGGATCAGGTTCATGTATGGATCAAGTTTTCCTTTCTTTCAGAACTAATGATTTTCCCTTTTAATCCTGACAGATGGAAGATAATTGTGAGAATGCATCTCCAGTCATTAATGTGGCGTATTTAAATAAGAACACCTGTCAATGTCATATAGGCATCTCATATAGGAGAGAACGTGTGTAAAAGGTGTTTTTATTTGTGTGATGCACAGGTACTTTTGCAGCTATCCGCAAGTTTTGAATAGTTAGGCTACTGGTGTTTTAGGCTTTTTGTTGTTGTTGGTTTTTGTTATTCATTAACTGGAAGCTGAGCCAGGACAAGTTTTCATGGCAGATGTTTGGACAAAGGAGNCAGTAAAAACCCAAAAGAAAGACCCGAGATGGCCACAGCAATGAAAGTTTATAATAAGGATTATTAAGATCACTAGCCCGGAACAGCTGAGCTGATATAATAATCCGTTTCTTGGTTTAATAAGACCAGATTCTATCATAACTATCATCACAAAAATGAGATAAGCTGACCTATATCTAACCACATTTTATTTACAAATAGAATTGAATTGCCACTTGTCCTAACAACTATTAGGGACTATGCATTATAAAATATGTAACAATTCATTGTGTGTGAGTTGTAATGCAGATACATGGGGTCATTAACATGCACACTGAAAGCCCAGCATCATCTAGATTAGCCTCTGGGTTCCATGGTCATTGTGTATTACCCTAGGGCAATAGACATTTGTTGATCTTTGCCGATAGCCTTCATTATGATCACTGCACAAAATGGACTTGATAACTTGATACACTGGGGTGAGGTTGGAGGGGAGTATGGGCAGAAATCATTTGCATAACTGATCTTACAAATCAGAAATCACTGACATTTCATAATCAACTAAACGTTGGGTCTTTTTAATAACAGAAAGCAAGGCAAAAAAAAGAAAACATCGGTTTGCTTAGATATTAGCATATTAATTGTAGGTTCCAATTCTGAGGTAAAGAAGACAAAGAAACATACAGTAACTGTTAGTGGAAACAGCAGCAGCTGTATTACTGATAGCATTATGTCACAAACCAAGCCTGTAAGAGCTATTCTCTGGACCCCAATGCATAATAAGAAAAAAAAAAAAAAAAAAAAAAATATATATATATATATATATATATATATATATATATATATATAAATATATGTATTTTTTTATTATTATTTATTTTTTATTGATGATGATTTGAGAGACAGTGATATCCATTTCTGAAACTGTTATATGTTGTTAATCCCTTAATCTTTGTCAAATATGGTATGGAAACCAACACCAACAAACCGTGCATAAATTGAGTTTTATGCCAGATCCGCACATACTTCATGGAAATGCTCCAACACATGTTTCCTAGCCTAAAGAAAATAGGCCCCATTCTGATGGGCATGAAGAGTGTGGAAGTCAGTCCTGGCAGCATGCATGCCTGCTACAGATGTTTTTGGGTGGAAATCCTAGCGTGTGTAATAATAAACGGTTAGAATTATATTACACAATTGGGGCTGGGTTTGGCCTGATTTGTGCGTTTGGTGGGCGCTCAGGGTGTAGCAGTGAGAGGAGTGTCAGGGGACGTCACTCCCCTCTCTGCACATCAGCATTATCCATTGTTGGATCCAGTCCATTGTTACATACAATAGGAGATCTGTATTATGGGTAGTAGGGAGAACTAATCCACATGCATATTACCCACAACAGGATATGGGGCGGGCATGCAGGCTTACAGACCTCTGTGTGTTCAGAGTATACCTGGTGGTCTGGATCCAGTCCCATTTGTTCAATGTCAGTGATATATACAACACCATCCATACTGTTTGTGCATTTACTCTTTTTTAGCATCCAGATACATTTCCAAATTTATCATTCACAGCTGTCTAATTTTAACTAAAACTAGGTAAAACTGTAAATGTATTTTTTAATAGTAAGGGACAACCTTTCAAAATTAATTAATGCCTTTGCATTAGTTCCACAACGAGTGGGAGTTTTACACTACAGCAGATATTAATGTCTGTATGCTTCACTGAAATCTGTCCCATAACTGACAGGACGCCCTAGCAGTAGACTGTAATTATATCCCCGTTCTGTGTACTTAGCAATATTTTTCGTATCTGTTGTATTCTTTAGTGTTCTTTTTAGTACTGAAATATGTTTCCTAACCCAAGCCTAATAACAGTGTATTATCCCAGAATACAAACAATAACATTCATTTTACCTCCCCTGCAATTCAACATGGTTTTGCCTGCACGTAACTTTATGNCCGTAAGTTGTAGAGGGCCACCGCTAGCATCATCCCAGGCGGCCGGGCCCCCCACATAACGGCAAGACTTTGTGACGTCACCAAAAATGGCATCTAAGTGAGTTCAGGCAGGCTGCCGGCAGCGGCCAGCACACCAGTACAGGGCTGTCTCCCTCCTGATGGCGGTCCTGTGTGTGTGTGTGTTGTAGTAAAGGGCGGGCAGGGCCTAAAATTACAAAACTAAAGTGGGGATGCACAAAGGAACCAATCAGATTCAAGCTCTCAGTTTCATTATACATACTGGATAATGTGAGGTTGAATATGATTGGTTGCAATGGGCAANATCTCCACTTTTCCAATCACATAGTTTAGTTAATTTAGGACCATTTGGCAGGTAAGGTGCTATTACTTTCAGTGCCCATCATGATTTAGACCAGTGACCATTGTAGCCTTGTTCTTCAAGCATATTATGATAATAAGCGTTCTTTGATAGCAATGTAGAGAACGTTCCACACACACTTCACATTCAGTCCATCTATACCAAATCGGAAGAGAATTTTGCTTCAGGTCTCTAAACTTATGGTAACTGGAGCCACACTAAAAAGAAAATAACCTGGCAGACGGAGGATCATTATAACTCCTGAAAATGTGGCAGCTGGAGGAGCATCTATTTTGCAATTGCCATAGTTTGAGGAGGATACCGATTTAAACCTGCTTATAGAATGCAAGTAAGTGATGCCTAGCAAAATCATTAGTAGTCACTTTTATATATTTATCGAACAAACTGAATATATATTATTATAAAATGAACCTAATATTATTTCTTCTCAGGACTAGCTTATAATAATAAAACGTAATAAAAACAATAGCAGTAGCAGATAGCCGTATGGGGCAATTGTTCTGTGAATATTGTATTTTAGTGTCACGTTTCCTGACAATCAGCTTCACCTGCTGTAGCTTGATGTTCTGAGAGCTTTGTAAATTTCTTTCTACCATATGGCCTCCAAAAGAAGGTCTGGACAGTGTATTATCTGGGTATTATTCTGTAACAATAGAGGCAGTTGTGGCAGGGAACCACATGAATGAGGCACACTTGTCCATGCACACATGCNGAAAGCTCTCTCCAAAATACAAGTTCAAGCAAGATATAAAAAACAACAACTTTTACATGTGTTGTCAGCTTATTTGTGTTGAATTTTTTTTTGTACAAGTCTATGGTATGCTTTTTTGTTAGTTTTACATAGAATTTTTTTGATGAATGCATTAGGGGATGATACTGCATTAGATGTACAGGAGAACAAGGTTGCTAAATTGTGCCTTTGCCAAATCCTTTTCTGTAATACAGAAAAATCATATCTAATATCTTACAGATTTAGTGCTGAAAGCGAGATATCCTATATCAACTTTATATTCCAGCTAAAGGGACTGTAAAAATGACATGCAAATTAGCCTGTTATAATAAGCCACAATTAGACACGATGTCATAAAAAAATTCTAATTACTTTGCACTTGTTTTCACTGTTTTTAACTGTATTGTATTCATATATTGACGTAAGAACTAGTTATGCAATTAAGTTATTAAATAACTTTCTATTGCAAGACATAAATTTTATATACTATTTTAAAGATTATCAAATATATAAATAATAATAATAATAATAATAATAATAATAATAATAATAAACTGTATAACATAATGTGATTTCTTGGTAAAAATAAATACATCTAAATGTGTAACTATTTCTAGTATTTTTAGATGTTTATGTTGACATTTAGAGTACTTGTATGCTTAATTCCTACTGGCGGTTTTATTTCAGGCTATTAATGATAGAGTTAGAAACAGACATTAAGGATATTTATATGTCTGTATTGGCTAAAGGCACTACCTCACTACACTGTTTAAGCTAATTATGCATGAAAAATCTTGAACTGTAAAAAAAACTAACCATGTGTATCTACAAGAGGAAACTAAACTTAAAATAAAATGTATTCTTAAATCAGTCCTAAAGACGATCCAAAGCTTAAGTGGTTTCATCAAATACTTTAAACCTTCAGAGTGTTTTTGTTACTTTAAATCAGTTATTAGATATTATTCCTAATTTACAATAGGAGGAATACGTTTNCAATGAAGACAAATAATATATTAGGCCAGCCCACACTGCTATTTTGCTGTTGTTTTCTTAAACCTGGGGCCTCTACTCAGACCCCACAGGTGGTATTCTTACCACCCAAGATAACTTACCACCTAAGATCAGAAACTGTATTGAATATGAATAGTGCCACTACTCACAATTCCAAATGTCTCTGTATATAGTTCCAGATGGTGATTCTTTCAACTTTATATGTATCCACCATATACATAGAACAAATGAATAAACTTGGTTCAGAAATTGTGCATCAAAGCAAGTACAACAAAACAATATCCACTCACATATAAGTTTCTTTTGTTCTGGTCTACCGTCTAATGTCGCCTCCCCATGATTGTGTCTCTGGACCTCTGAGAAGATCTCACTCTTTCCGAGCGTTATTTTGCTGCAATCCATTCCCACTCACCGAATGCTGTCATCTCTTGTGGCCCCATGATCCCTCTTATTTCGAATACACCGACATATATTTTGTACTTTATGAATGTCAATGAGGGACCCCAGTCCCCCCTTTTTTACACTTACACCTAGGTTCACTTTAATTCTCCAATCCTTAACAACTCCACTGATCCTCCAGCAGTCTCCTGGCCATTCCTCCGAGCATTCCAATGCTATTATTCTGGCTGGCTCTCAGTCATGCCCGAGAATACACAAACATTTAAACAATTTCACCATGGAAAAAGATCTGTATAACTTTTATTATATGTGGAATATTGATACAGATGCGGAAGGGAAGATACAGCGCCAGAGGTCTCTACATATTCAATACAATTTCCAATTAAATTAAACCACAGCACTTGGTCTTCTATCTACCTATGCCAGGGATAGGCACCCTTAATCATTCAAAGAGCCATTTGGACCTGTTTTCACTAGAAAAAAAAACTTGGGAGCCGCCAAACATTTCTCCAAAACTCCAAAAGTGAAATTTAATACAATGGCCACTGTTTCAATTGCTGTTAGGCAGTTTTCATCAGGGCAGCATACAAGTCAATAGTAAGACAAAAAAACCTGATGAAAATGGCCTAACAGCAATTGAAACGGTGGTCAGTCACACAGCACAGCTGGATTCTCCCCTGAACCTGTGACACTGTGCATTTGCCGCGTCCAGCCATGATTACATTTGTGTCTGAGTCACAAAGGATCGGGAGACCNCAGAAGACTGCTGAAAGAGCCGCATACAGATCCGGACCTATACCATGCGCCAATGTACCTGCAGTGGCAATGGTTCTTTGTTTTGGCTTGTCTCATGACTTGCCATTACATTATACAATGCTGCATGGCCAAAGAGTTCCTGTCCCCTCACAATATTTATTGCATATTTATTACTTGTATTGTGAAATAAAGGATGGGTTTATACTGAACTTGTAAATTTGGCTATCAACCTATTCCACTGTTTTCCAATTTATTGATCTTATCTTATGATATCTTATGAGATTAGCATTTATTTTGTTCCACCAAAGTTTTTTTAAGAAGTGCAATCTGGTGATCAGAGCAAAGATATACATATAGGGGAGTAGCTCTTTGAAGTGGGTAGTATTTCATATAACATATACAGTTATAGTACCCAGAGAATTTGGGTTTACCTAGGTAGGAGTGATCTACCATATATCAACACATTGCAGCTGAAAGACCCCCAAGGCACAGGAGAATCTATACTTTCCTACCTATATAGCTTCTTTCCTATGTGATGGTACTTCCCTGTTGGTCTCTCTAGAGAACATACCATATATACTCGAGTATAAGCCGACCCGAATATAAGCCAAGGCAGCTAATTTCACCTCAAGAAACTGGGATATCTTATTGACCATACAGGACAATAACTGGAGTATACGCCGAGGAGGGTGACTTTTAGCACATAAAAATGTGTTAAAAAACTAGGCTTATACAGTATATACCCTTTGAGAGAGATGAGCAGGTACTAGATTTGTAAAGCAGGGGATGTGTTCGGTTTGAAGACTTGGCATGGAATAATAATACATAAGGACATCAGAACAGACAATCTGAGAGCTATATAAAGACATCACAGGACCCTGACAAAATATTTGGTTTTAGCCACCATATATGTATGCTCACACACACACACGCACATTTCAATAATGTTCTAGGACCAAGGGCATGATTTTCATATTATTGGTTCTGTACGCTACTCTAAGGAATTTGAAATCAAACAATAATAATGCATTTAAAGGCCAGAATGACAACTTTAATTCAAGTGCTTTAACAAAATAATCATGTGAAACATTTAGGAATCCAATATATATACACTTTTGTCTTTTCATGCACTCAAATGTATTAGAAAAACTTAACATTAATGGAACTAAATTTCAGAATATTTTTTTACTTAATTGTAATTATTTATGAAGAATGATTTACAGGCAGTGATTGCCCAAATTCTAGAACCCCCGGAGATGAGGGGTTTCCTTGTACGTTTTTCTTTCAAACGCATTTACTGCAGCTGTCTTCAGTTTATGTTTGTGTGGTTTTCTGCCTTTGATATGTTTGATTAGAGTGAGATCAGACGATCTATTCTGTTACAGAACATGCGTTGCTTTCATATTATGTTTTATTTTCAGCCACATCATCAAACACCACTAGTTACCAAGTGTCACTGGAAGCCATGCATGTCCATGCCTCCATCATGTTTTACAGATGATATGGTATCCTTGCAATCTTAAGCTTTACCTTGCTTTTCCCCATCATTCTGGTGCAGATTAATCTTGGTTTCATATGTTCGGTGGATGCTGTTTCAGAAATAAGATGCATTCTAAATTACACATCTAGTCATTTACAGTATGTTCATTTGGTTTAATGTGTGTGTGTATGCTCTCATGAGATAAAATAAAATATTGAATTTAAAATTTGCTTTTATAAACTTTTTTTTAAAAATCAATCACTTATGGTACAATGTCTGACAAATGTGTTGTGTGTATATGATATTACCATCTGTCCAATTTTTTGACAATCTTCCGTGCAACACAGGCAGATATTATTTAGCAGATGGTTAATTAAACTAATGATTTCAGATCTGCTATTAAATAGGTATACTCCACCAGTTCCCAAATGCTCTCACTGGGGTCCCGCACAGGGGTGTCCGGGTATGGTCTGGGAATAATAACTTTTAAAAAATTTCAGCTGTTGCTGGTTGCAGCATTGACCACTGGTAAAATCAATATGATATACGAGGTAGGACAAGCCACAGAGAAAGAAGAAGAGAGGTCAGAAGACAGCAAACTTTGGACTAGCCCCACTGAGTTCACCCTGAGTTGAACCCCCTTTACTCTGTTCACACAACTATCCCTGATGCACACAAAAATAAACAACCTCTCTTTTGAATAAATGAACCCCTTGCTGGTTCACAAACACCCTTCCCCTAGTGTGCAATGAATAAACTCCCCCTCACACACACAATCACACTTCATTTTAATGCTGTATAAAACGTATACATATGTATGACACTTATCTCTACCATCACCTCTGCAGTGATGACGTCTCCCTTAGGACTTTGCTTGTGTTGGCTCTGATTGCCAGTGAGTAAGTCAATTGAATATCCAGAACCCTGTAGGTTATACTGGCCACTTGTTAATATCAAGCAGCAGGTCCCCAATGCTCCATTCCTATAAATAATTTTAATAATCTTTCTTTGTTTATATACAGACAGAGAATGGACAGAGATGAAGGGAAAATACAATGTTAGTTGCACCTATACGCTATTGTGTGTGATCTTATACAGTTTCCTGTGCCTTTTTATGTTCAAATATTTTTTTTAAAAAACCAGTCAAGCCTGTGAATGTCTTTCAGATTGCTCTCTGCCGTTTAATGTAGCCAGCACAATAAAAAGCAAAGTATTGGTTCATATTTTGATCATAACAACAACTTCAAGGTCTGCAATTTTTTTCTCGCTGTAGTTGCAGCCACATCTATGCTTCAAACAAAATGAGATGAANGTAAAATAATGGTTACTTAGGGAGCTAAAATAGCCTTCCAAATAGCATTGTATACAACGCAATGGTCGAGTAATTCCATTACTATAACCATGGTGTTAAATAAAAGAAGTTTAAACTTACCTATCTTTGAGCACACCTATTGTCTCTTTGTATTTAGTTTTTTTGTGTTTTTTTTTACTGCCCCCTTGATCCTGAATCTGAATTTTGAACAGATTGCCTGGAATCATTATTTATTTTTTTTAAATCTAACCTCAGTCATTTATTTTTAAACATTATAGAACCTATGGGCCAGATTCAGCTTTTCACTCTCATGACTTACACTCATGAGTTACACACTCATGGGTAAAACCATGTTGAATTGCAGGGGAGGTAAAATGAATGTTAGTGTTTGCATGCAGGGAGAATACTTTATTGTTGCATGTTGCACACAGATACTGACCAGTGTTACTGTTACATTGTTATTAGACTTGGGCTAGGAAACATCATCTCTCAACTGTAATACTGATTGCAACTAATTAAATTTACCTCCCCTGCAATTCACCATGGTTTTACCCATGAGAGTGTAGCTCATGAGTGTAAGTCATGAGAGTGAAAAGCTGAATCTGGCCCTATATGAAGACTTATACAAAGGGACCAGTCAAATATTTGACTAACACCATTCCTATAAGGCTATTCACATGCAGCAAATGTTTTTGTTAAAACATGTAGGTAAATGAAGGGCCTGAGCAGTCTCCCTAGGATGTGTTCATTTCCCATGTTCCGACCTGGAAAGATAACATGATGGGTCGGGTACATATCATCTTTTGCAAAAGGAATATAATAACAATATGACCCTCTTATTAATAACAATGTCAACTTAAGCCCAGTCAGCAGAATGCAAGAAACCATTGCTCTAATAAAGACTCATAGGGACTATTCAGTCTGCTTTTTTCCCTTACGCAAACAGTGTAAGGGAGAAACGTGTCTTTTTAGCTCGTGGCTCGAAGAGCCATGTATAAAAAGACACAGTGCTGTCTTACCGCAAGAGATGGGAAAAACCGCACGAACAGCTTTTTCTTTTTCTTTTTGCGCGCCATTGAATCGGCCCCATAGACAGAGTTGAAGTTTTCAGATGACAATTTGAAACAAGTGTGAAACAGGTGTCACTTACACAGCTTATACAGTTAGAGGTGGTTATATAATACACAAAGAAAGAAGTGTGCACTCTGTGTATCCAGTAGGCTTTGGTATATCCACATCTGGCTAAGTATATTTGTTTTAGCAGTTCTGGTGAAACAAACGATCTCAGTCTCAGAAATATGCACTGTAATATAAATGAGTTGTAAAACTGTGTGTGGGCTCTCTGTGTTTTTGTAAAATCATAAAAAATTACATTAAAAACATCTCTCTTTACTCATACATTGAAGTACAAGCTAGGCTGCTACAGAGAGAAAAATCCCAAATATCTCTACATAAATAAAGACTAGTAATTACTTTGATTAACCCTTGCATTTTTCTTATATAATAGAAATTAAGAGGGGGCAGGAAAAGTGACTGCCCAACACTGTTTTCACCTGACACTTACATGTACTTAAAAAAACTGATTTTTCTGAAAAACATAAAGTATTACCACAACTCACTGCCTATGAACCAGTCACTAACCTGTAGATTATGTACAATAAGTTCATTTACAAATAATAAAAGTCCCATAATAATTACCAATTTTGCATATTTGCAAATACATAATACAATTTGTCACCTGCTAAATCCAAGAATTTCTGTTATAGATCACCGTAACTATGGTTGGATGAAGGTTTGTAGGGGCCCCTGGGAATCAAACTGTAGGGGCCCCTGTAGCACAGTGCCCATTCTCTATTTCGCCCCTCTTATATGTGTCCAGACTCCACATCTTCCCCTTGTAAGTGTGCCCAGACTCCACTTATGTCTCTTTTATATGTATACAATCAACATTTCTGCCCCTTGTATATGTGTTAAGTCATCCATTTGTGCCCTCGCATGAGTGTCCAGCCTCTATTTCTGCCCCTCTTATATTTTTTCAGACTCCACTCCTGTCTGGCCTCCACTTATGCCTCTTGTATAGGTGTCCAATGTCCATTTCTGCCCTTTTTATGTTTGCTCAGTCTCCCCTTCTACCATTGCCCTTTATATGAAGTTTGCCTGGACATGCATGGACTCTGTGGGCTGTGGATGGAGTAGAGAGTGCTTTCCATTAGACCAAAATGATGACCCACCCTTTGTGCTTAAGGATGCAATTTGGGGTCAGATGCTTTGACTGTTGGACATGGGTTAGAAGCAGTGGTGCGATTCAGCAGGTTCTCACCGGATCTATAGAACCACTTCCTAATGTTGGTATTGGTTCTCGGAACCGGTTGCTAATGACTGCCAGTTGCGCTCATTAAACTTAGTTATGATGTGCAAGCGCTGTGCATCTCTGCCCAGAGTCCAGTCCAACAGCTGGGACTCTCTGCAGTACTGTGCAAATGCAGAATTCCTGTAAGTAGGAAACATTGGCAGCATAATTAAATATAATAAATCATCTTTACATCAGCGGGGACAGACAGTGGACCTTATAAAACTTAAGGTGATGAAAAAAGGGGGAAAAGATAAAGGAGCCGATCCAATTGTGAGGGAGAAAACTTGCGTCTGTTTATCTCGCGGCTCATAGAGCCTTGTATAAAAGACGTGGTTAGGTAGTACCGTATTAGACACATTGGAACCTCAGTAGACTTGATCTATTTCAGCAATTATTAGGGTTAATGGACATACTGGTAGGCACAGTTTTTTGTTTTTTTTTTAATAAAAATTAAAAATACAATTTGTCCCTACCGCCCAAGGGAAGAGGTTGGGTGGAGTCAGACGGGGCCCGGGCAGTGCCATTGGGTATAGAACCTGTTGTTAATTTATTGAATCCCATCACTGGTTAGAAGGTGGTGATTATGGAATCTGGATCTTCTGCGGGGTGTCTGGTGGTGCTGGCAATGATGGGTGTCTTTGATATGAAGTATCTGTGAATAAATATATGTTAAGTAAAAGTGTATTTATACTATGTTCATTTTAAATATTTATACTACCAATGCCATATAATGAGACTTGTAACAACATTTCAAATATTAGGCATTAAAAATGTTTTTAAAAATGTAACAAAAAATTTACAGAAAATCAAACCTAATTGAAAAAAGCAAACAATACAGATTGCAAAACAAAAAAATAAAAAGTACTCTTACTCACCATGTTGCTCACCATCGTAGTTGGGAATAGGGGCTATGGAACCACTGGATTGCAAGGCCACTCAGGTGAGGTATCTTTAGCAGGCGACAAAAGACATGCTGAGGAGCAGCTGGAAGAATAGAATTAGGATCCACTCCTGCCAAAAAACCAAATACCGTATATACTCGAGTATAAGCCGACCCGAATATAAGCCGAGNCTCTTAATTTCACCTAATTTTAAACTGGGATAACTCATTAACACCATAGAGGACAATGACTCGAGTATAAGCCGAGGGGGGGCACTTTCAGCACAAAAAAATGTGCTGAAAAACTAGGCTTATACTCGAGTATGAGTATGGGTTAATTAAGCTAAACAAAACACAACTGTAAATTTAAATGTTGTTCACATGCTTTAAAAATGTTAAGTCTTAATAAAAAGGATCAAAAATGTATATCTATTATATACCAACATTAATAATGTCACACTCACTACCTTGTGGTCATCTGAGTCACGGACATCCACACCTTCCAGATTTCCACATGGAGGAAGTTTCTCCTCGCAAAATGTTATATCCATTGGTGGACCACCATCAGTCCTGGATGCTAACCTACCCTCCTTGGAAATCCTCTCTTTCAATCTCTTCTTGATATTCAAGAAGCATTTTTAGTTTGATTCTGTGTGCCTGTATGAACCAACGGCATTGAGAGTGTTGACTGTCTCCAGAGACGTAGCCTCCTCTGGAACATTGTCCTTCCTGCCTTTGACGCAAGAATGACTAAAATGAATGATCCATCACATTTGGTCTTCCTGCGTGGACCTCACCATTGCCCCCGTGCAAAAACTGGAAAAACTGAAAGACTAGCCAGGACTTACAATACACAATAATAAAAACAGAAAATAGACAGGACCAGACACTTACTTACAAACCATTAGTTACAACACCAATCTCCCCCTAACTACAACTTCAAACTCCAATCAAAGCACTATCTGGAATCAGGAAGTGTGCAGCTTTTTATAATGACTGCAATTTGGAAACTTTCAGCAATTATCGCACATATCACCACAAGGAAAAGTGCTGCCATTTCAATCAAAGTCTAAAATNACCACATATTGATGTAGATGTAAAATAACAATGCAAAATAGCACATTCGTTAATCAAAGTGTGTAGTTGTTCAGATTCTCTATTAACATTTCTAACTTAAGCCACTCAGGGTGTATGCTGACTGATTTATTTTAATTTATTTATTACATATTATAAAATAGTTTTCTTTTCGATTATATCAGTACGTATTACCTATTTTCATTTATATATATGGATTTTAGAAATTTTGTAAATGAAATGTTTAAATATTTGCAGTTTTTTGTGGGGTTTTTGTTTTTCTATTTTTTGATTCTCAGTTGATCATTATTTGGACACCGAGAGCTTGAAGCTCTTTGTTCATGAGTATTTTCAGACAGTATTAGAAACATGAACAGTAACCATATATCTGTCTACTGCAGGAGAAACTACATTCTTAGCTGGAATACTATTTTAAATGTGTCAGAGAACTTCCCTGTGGAAAACAGAACAACATCATAAAAAAAATCTTTGACATACTTACATTTCAAATCTTTGACATAATCCAAATAACGTACTTTATTTTATTCCCAAAGTTGACACTTTCGAAACCTGATTTAAGATGCCTATACAAAACCATAAAAACTTTATTTTTCATATGCCAAATTTAAATTGACCTTATATTATAATTACATCCGTTGTAATTTACATATATAATACAAAATCTTTTTACTTTTTCATCCATNGCAACCAGCAAAATCGTTATTTTTAATTACAAATATTTTACAAAATTTAACCGAATCAAAACTTCTACAAAAGGTTATAGAAAATATTGACAGTGTCACTGGCAATAAGCTATAGGGCAAGGCGAAATACGTAATGGCAATTCTGCTGGTTGGATGGACCAATGGGTTTACAGAAGACTAGGTATGGGCTTTTTTGCTTTACCTTTATCTAGACAGTGTGATATATAAACTAGAGCATATATATTCCAAACATGCTTTGCTTTTAAGCAAAGATACACAGTAGACTATTAATATTGATGATGTTTTGGTGTGCAGAAAGATAAGAAAGGTTACAATAAACAAGACATAGGTAACCTACATTACACAAGGTATTGCAAAACTATAGTTCCAAGGTATCAGTTATTGCTTTGCTGTTGAAGCATGTTATAATTTCACAAAACCTGGACTGCCTGTGCATGCACTAAACCACTAGCTGTAAACCTACCATTGAAAACACTGTGGCTTATACCTAATCAATACTCTAGGAAAAAAGTTTATTATTTTATAGAGAACAGTTAACATTTAATTTTACAAAGTCAGGGAAATATAGAATGTTATTCAGATGTCCTTGTGTCTCACTATCCTGTGCATAACATATAACTTAGTTAAAAGCAAAATCAATGCATAGTGACAATATAAGTGGGAAATGCCAAAATGCATTTAGCAAAGTGTTTGAGGGTAACTCAAATATTGTTTAAGCAATTAATGAATGATTTTAAAGTGAAATTACAACACAGCTGCCCACACATTTGTTTCTCATTTGAACTCTTTAACATCCAGGACATAAATATAATTTAAGGTTTCAGACAAGCCGGTGTAGATGGGAGAAATTAAAATATTATGAATTTTAAATGATTTGACCTTTGGAAGGAAAATGACATTCAGGTAAAAAATAATTGGTAGCTTGTGACAAAAGAGTTCTACATTTCGAGCAAATTGACTCAGTCCAATTAAAATCAGAAAGCAATAGACATTTTGTATAGTAGATCACGGTGTGAACTTTTAATATAGAGACTCAGAATTCAATTATCTGGTGGAATAACCTGGCACTTCAATTCTATCTTTCTCTAAGCGTGAAAGTATGTTTGAACTTGCCATTTTTTTTCCATTTTGGGTCAGAAATGAAGTTATTCTGTATAATGTGCAGGATGTTGCAAATTCAGATATACAGGTTTAATTATACAGGTAATATGTAAGAAAAGCAGATGCAGCAATCTACACATGAAAAGAAATATAGTAAGTTTATTATGGGACTGTGTTTTAAATTTGTCATTTAAACAAAGGGACAGGGGTCTGATCCAGAACTGCACATCTGGAAAACAGGGAAAACCCAGTGCTTAACGAGCTTAACAAACAGACAGATAGGACCACTAGTGACCATCCCTCTGCTTCCGACTGCAGGGTCAGTAAGAATAATAGAAGAGAACTTCACTCATTTAAATATGCGTTATAGCACGAGAACCAGTATGTTCATCTCCCAGCTTTACAAGTAATTGAGGGCGTATTGCCAAAGTAATACATTTGTGGTTTCAGACCAGTTAGCGAGGATACTAGTCTGTTCCATTATTGTCTATTTGAGTATATAAAACAAACAAAAATTTGTCCATGTTAAAATGTGGTCCGCAGAGATTACATAGATGATATTACCAAAACACATTCTGTAATTAAAGCAAATACCATCTTTATATTTGTTAGGAATTTATCCTCTAAAGTCTCCACGTAATATGTGGTCAGTGACAATCTAATGCTCATCATTCCTTTGGGCACAAGGTCAGACGTTCCTTCCTTTATGGTTTGCCTTCTATTATTGCCTTATTCTGCCTTAGTCTACAACTATTGTAAGCTGTTGTATGTTGGGTGCAGTTTTAAACTTTACATGAGGGATAACTTAAGGCAGGTTTTGAAATATAAAATACTACTACAAATGTCTGACATAGGAGTATCCTCCTGGATCTAAAGATGTAAAGGCTGGTACAAACATTTAGTCATAAATATGATGTAATAATGTTAAAGCATTTATTTTGCAAATGCACAGTGCAAAGGAACGCTCAGTGGCTCAGTAAGACTTGTTAAGGCTAGTAGTTGGGGTGCATGGTCTGTAACCTAGTTTTACTCAGACTGTAGTATGGCTGCAACTCAACAGCAAGTTACAGTCCCCAGTCGTAGTCCCTAATGTAACATGAACAGTCAAGTAAGCAAGTGCACTACATACAGTATATGTCCAGGAAGTGAGCCTTTGCTCTGCCAGTAAACATAGCAAGGTTTAAATGAATCAACATTGATTATACCCAGCAAAAGCTGTGTGGATGCAAGAGAAGAATAGAGTTACTGTCATTACTACAGGGCAGGTGCGAGACCTAGCACTGCCCCTCCTTATTTTATTTTTAAATCAGGAAAATATTTATTGAAGTTTCCATATACAGAAATAACAACACAAGAATAAAAACATAACTACCCCTCCTTTTGGTCCAGCTTGTGTGACATGATGAGGGAGAAGGAAGTCCCTTTAATTGCTGCCCACCTGTCCGCTCACCCATCCATCTACTATAGGCGGCCTCCTAAATTTGCCTAATGGGTTCAGCCCTGTATTATTAGGTAATAGCCAACATACAGCATATATTTGACAGCTGAACCTCAAGTGCCTCAGTTTTAGTACCAGGCCCCTGTACCAGAAACTGCTGTATAGAATTTCTAATTTTGTCTTTTGAACTCAGTAGACTGAAACCTGGCAATTAAATTTCTACAGGGAATGCTATCAGTCTCAGGTTATGTTGACCCCTTAAGGGGACCAAAGAAAAATGGATACAAAATGAATTTCTGGTAAAAAAAAAAAAATGTCAAGCCAGGGCAGGCTGGGCACGCGGCAGTGTTTCCTCTATGTGGACGGGGGAGCTAAGCTAATTGTACAGTAGTAGACTAGTTCTAGCATGTATGTACTATGCAGACTTGAGGTATGGTTCTGCTATCATAACTCTCTTTCATGTGAGATGTGTGGTCTCTCCTCACTCGCACAGGAGTGTGGATATGACTTTGGATCTCAGAGCTTCGAGTGCAGCGGTTTAGGCCTGAGGCCTGGATCTGGTCCCTCGTGTGAGCTCCTATCGTAATTAAACATAANCATTCATATGCTCCAAAGTGATAGTTAAAGCATTTCTCCCTAGTGCCCATTTTACAGTAAAATAAGCTTTAATGTAAAGCAAAGCAAGCTGCTCGTACAAAGGAACTGTCATGAACAGATGTGTTTCACGTTAAAGTGGCATTTTTGCTTTCCATCATGAAACACTTTCTCAATGAGTTACATGAATCATTAGCAGTTAGTGCTGTTCAATGTCTGCTTTGTTTTGTAGCTATACACTCCTAAAATAAATGGACTTACGAATGGCTAAACGGAAAGCGTGGATCCGGTCCACAGTATGTAATGACTTGACNGTTAACGCCGTCTTAAATCTTAATTAAGCACTTAAACATTTTTGTTCATACATGTGTACATAATCTACTATACATACCATGTATGTATCATGTTTATATTTTTGAAAGATAAAATATATATCATTTTATTCAAAAAGAAAACTCTTTACACAATAGATGTGTCCTAGTAGGCAATACTAATGGTTCTGTGGGAAAATCCCACATCACACAATTCTAAAAATTACTACACCGGATGTGTCATCTGGTTTCTATTTCAGGATTGGTTTTTGTTGATCTTGTCTTGACTTAAGCAGAAAGAAGTGATCTTAGCAATAGCATAAAGCACTATTTATAGAGCTTATTCATATGTGGTATGCTTCCTGTTTATTTTACAATAAGATATCATCTTATAAACACCAAATAAAAAAATGCGAAAGAAATAGAATATAGTTCTCACATTGAACATTTCTTTGAATTTAACAACTTCTTTTCTGCAGAGAGTTTTTATTGTTCTCGTTTTTTATCCTTATTTAAGTCCTTTTTCTACATTATAAGTTTCACAGTCACTAGTTTCTCTAGTTGTACTAGTAATGATGCTGACTGAACAGAAATGATTTATCAGGAGGATTTGCACCACTGGAAAATGAATGATAATTGGATTACTATATATGTACACTAAGGGCCTGATCCGGAAGTGCATGCATGGGATCCAAACATGAACAGGCTGCATGGTATTTAAAAGTGCAGTTAATCCCTTCTCTGGTCAACTGTGGAAATATAGCACATGGCGTACCAGGCAAAATGCAGACAAACTCGATCTAGTGATGCAACCACTAGATATACTGTACGTCACATAATACGTTGTATAACTATACGCTGTAATGTTGACTTTAGGTACTGATTAATTCACACTCGTCTGTCACAATGCAAATGTAAGACACTATTCCAAAACATATTTTAATAAAAAGCATGACAAAAATTGTTATTACTATATGTAATAATGTTTAGCACGTTCACAATACTGAAGTGATATCTGACCCTTTATACATTCTAATGCAAGTGTATGAAATTGGCTGACTTGTTTGGAATATGATATATATTAAGTCATACACTACATGGAGATGTCTCAATAATTAGGCTTAGGAACATTAGTCGGCTGTTCTGTATAAATATTCACATCACACAATATCCATTTACCACTGACAAATAAAAAAGTGGCACAGCATTACATAGCGTCTGCACACAGTGCCATGGATTGATTGTCCTACTGCACCAAGATTTTCCACACAGATGGCTTAGGCCAGTACTTATTCCACAGAGACAGTTTGAAAACTGGATTGGTTGTCTGTCAGGGGTAGGCAAAGTGTGCNTCTCCAGGTGTTGTCAAACTACACGTTCCAGCATGCTTTAACTCCATAGACATCGTTCATTACCTTGCAAAGTACTTTTAATTATGGCAAATTTTATCCATAATGTTATTTTACTGTCTTTGTAGACTCCGGGTTCTGTTTAAAATCCCTTTGTAACTCCAGTTATAATATTATAAGATTTCTAAAAAAAAAAAAAAAAAAAAAAAAAAAAACATATATATATATATATATATATAATATATATATATATATATATATATATATATATATATATATATATAGTATATGATTAGCAGTTCTGAATGTTCACCCTCCAAAAAGTCTATGTTTCCATTTATAAAAAATAAGTAAGAAGACGAATTCCATCCTGCTCTTATTGGCAGTACCAATTCTTCCCAGATCACCACATCGTCAATTAACTTCTCTTTCCATTGCAAGTTTCCTTATTTGTCTGCCAATTCCTGGGTTTCTTTTTCTTTCTTAGCAGAAATTGTTCTCAGGTGACTGCTATGTTTCTTTAACTACAGAAGAGCATCTTAAAATGTGCCTATATAGTCTGGTATAAATGCACTGATATGTGGCTTGGCTGCTAACACTGTACAATGAACAATCACTCTGTTGTGTCGGTACCAGGGCTGCAGAACGTGAATGTTGGTTTAAGAGGCTTGAGTGCACTTTGCTTGAAAATATAAACTAAACATTTTTTGGACTGAATTCAGTCTCAAGTCTGATTTTCTCTCTATTCCTGCCAGTTGGATTTCCCAGTTTTGTGCTCACGTGAATCAGTGTTGTGCTGTGGTTCACCCTGTTCTTTAAACCACACATTCAGTACCTGTTGCAGTCCTGCTTTTCCATCTCATAAATATCACCAAGATCAGGTACTTTCTCACCAAGGAAGCCTTTGCCAATGCTCTTTTCCTTTGTACCTCTCACTATCTTCTACCTCTCACTATCATACTCTACACCCCTCTACAAAACATCTCTCTCAACCCACTTTTTTTTNTCAAAGTCTTCCAACTCCCAACCCTCTGCCAATGTTCCTTACTCAGTGTTTTTCCCTGTATGCCTGCACTTTCCATTCAAACCAGTAATCAAAGATGGAATTTATATTTGTGGGTATGGCTGAAGAAGGGGCAAAACATGAACAAAACCAAAATCCGAGGAGTGGGACTTATAGTGAGGCTTATAGATAGGGCAGAGCTTAGAAGCAAATAATGTGTAGGTATACCATACCATTGTATACCNGCTCACTGTGAGCACTGATTCAGACTGTAAGTTATCTAGAGCAGGGCTCCTTCCTCACATGTACAATTGTGACACCCCTGGTGCGTACGGGGTGCCCTGGATTGTGACCCTAGGAAGGCATGATGAAGTTACCCCGCTATGACCCCGTCTCCACCTGGATTTACCCTAAAGCAAAGCAGGTGGGACAAGATGGGAACCCCTCACGCCAAAGAAGATAATCTGAAAATAAATTTACTTTAGTTTTCATTCTTTACACCAATAACCACACCAATTTTATAGAAAAGATTTATTCATCTGGGATTCTGCAGCGCAGAATAAGGTTGCTTGGCCAAATGTAAATATCATTTTACACAAAGGAATAATGCTACATTAACATAACATGGGTAACTTTAGTTTTAACATATTTAACGTGCAAACATTAGGATTCCTAAATGCTTTCTGATAGAGTGCCTATTAGTGATAATAGGCACTCTGCGGGTACATAAAACTTTACTACTGCATTTCTTTAACTGTCTTCTACGTAATGGATAGCTAAACTGTCCCCACTGTACTTGAGAAGTGACTGGACATAGTGTGCACCGCAGCCTCTCCCCTTCCTTCAGTGTGTCCGGTCTCTGGGGCAACTTAAGGGTGCCTTATGACTTTACACAGGTTCCCCATCGGTGATCTGGGAGGTGGAGCTCTTATAGCTCTCCCTTCCATCACTGGCCTCGCACTCGGCCTGAGGNGGTGACAGTCGGTCTATTTTTTCCACCCAGGAACTCAACTCTGACCCCTCCACAGTCACTGCCTCATCCACATTTTACCGGANTTACTCTCAATGACAGACATGTTTCCACTACACCGATCCGGTTTTCCGCTCTGACAGTTACTTATTTCACCTTTTTCTCAGTGTCATCAGCCAATTATCAAGCTGACACGTACAAGCTCATAACTGTTCACCANTCATAAACAAGTAAATAATCTAGCCACATTTTGCCCAGCAACCCCTTCATCACCCAACCATGGTCTAGAAATTATTAACCCTTTATTAACACATTACCGGGGTATCACACAATCATCTTCTTCCCACTGCCTTCATTGCCAACAATGATTTGGGTTCTACCAACCTGCTACTTATTTGGGTATTATGAATGATGATACATTAACTTTTTAAACCATGTTCATGTCCTGAAATCTTCTACACTGTGTGTAAATGTATCCTTTAATTTGTTTATATTGTACAAACACTGAAAAAACCAATATCTGGATCCAGTCCATTTACCATTATAATTATCATTATTTGACCAGATCCAATAATGAGTCATTATTTGACCTACTATAATCAGTCATTCTATGCACNCTAGGTGCACACAATGGATGCAAAGTATAGTGTAAAAGTATATCTTATAAATGTACAGTACTTTACAGGTCTAGATACAAAGGTTAGTACACAATGGAGTGGGAATGCTAATAGTATATTAAGGGTTGTCTTCATCCATTATGTACTATCCAGGTCTCAAGAATGGTTCAGAAAACTTAGGTATGATTCTCTGTGTGGACTCCCATATCTATGGGAATCTGCATATTGGGTTTCCAAAGTTTGGTGAATCAAACGCTGGAATTGCTTACGCCTGCATTTGGTCCATTATAATTATTATTTTCATAGTTATTTTAGTTTCAGTTATTTTAGATAAAGTGGCAGCAATGTATGAATATGTCAATAAGAGCAGCACTTTAAGACAACACATCAGTGTACATTTTTTCAGACAATGGGTTAATACAAGTCCCTTTGGCACAAGGACTTTGGCACAGGCCCTAAGAGGCAATTAAGCCATGGGCTGCTTCTTCTGAAGTTGGGTAGTATACAGTGATCCACACCATAGAAACTTGGGATAAGGCAACCAGTACACATGGTAAATGCTGTCCAGGTTTATCTTGCAGCTTGTGTTCCTTTATTATAATAATTTAAAGCACAGAAAAGAGGTATAAGTCACTGCATATTTTTTTATTTAAATATTTTAATATCCTAATAAAAATGTTCACACTACACTTTCATAGATTCTCAGAGGAATAGATCACATTATACAAATGAATTGATGAATTGCAAAATTTATCTAATGAGGCATCTACCAGCAATTAATGTTACTTCATTATGTTAAGCAAAAAGGTCTGCTTTCCATAGGTGTTTTCATGGGAAGTATCCCTAATTATTATGTTTCTGTTATATTAATGGCATATTAATTATTGATGTTTTATTTCATTACTCTTAATGTATTATTAAGTCATTTTTGTCATTTTTTGCTTTATAATTAGCATTATCATTGCTGTGATAATCCATGGGGCGTTAGAAATGATGCTTCATTTTCAGATGCATACTGTGTTTCAATCTGCAGCACAAACAATGCTTTAAATGCTATATTAACCAAATAAGTCTTAAAATATTTATTTATTTCAATATGATTTAAATTAGTAGACACAAGAATATATGTTTTGGAAATTGCAGTTAAAAACCCTTTCAATTACATTTTGTAATGATGTAGTTGTATGATGAGAATTATGGTGCTGTGCATACCTTCTATACAAATGATTTTTGTGACACATACATTTAGAATGCCCTCATTTGTTAAATAGTTGGTTCTAAAAGTGCTTACAGTGTATGTATAATAGTGTATACAGTGGTATGCCATACTGGCACTTATTCCACTGATTTATTGGAAAATCTAAAAGTCTTCATTTATTTCTATTAGTTTCTATTTTTCTATACCTCCACTTATAAATGTCCATACCACCACTTATAAATGTTAATTTCAGTGATTATTTTCATTGGTAGGATGAAAATAATATATAGGGATAATAACAGAGAGACTTGGAAATAAATACCTGGGGATGGAGTTTCCTGAAGTTGTTGTAAAAGAAGCAAGGGCCCCATAGGGCTGAGAGGATATAAACAGCAGGCAGGCCCTTCACACCCAACAGCAGGCATCCATGGAGTTATTGGTTTTACTCATTAAGAGGGGGCGGGATTGTTAAGGGTCATATGATGGGCAGGGGAGGGTTGATAGTTAGCTGATATATAAGCCTGGGGGTGGAATTTAAGGGCCTCTATTTTTAGGATTTACCCACCCCCCTCCCTTTGTTTGTTGGTCTCTTTGTGCACCAACTTTTCTTTCAAACGGAGCACGGTGGGGCGGTAGCAGTGGGGGTCGGCAAAGGATTGTTTGCGCTCATGAAATGGAATTTGTGGTATGGGTAGTCCGACCTGAATGCAGCACTACTGGTTGGGCGAGGGCATCACACCGAAACTGTTGGATTCCTTAGGAGACCTCCATCCAGGTACTGGGGTGGTCTAGGTTGGGAAAGTTTGTGCCGTCAGGTGAAACAGACCGGGCTTGGCCGAGGTTTAACATGGAGAACCTCTGGGTAGGTGGTTATGCTGATCCTCCCACTTGCCATTGAACACCTGGTTCCCACTAATTAAATGAATCATTAGGATTAATTGAAGTTAATTAATTAGTTAATTACGATTTGGTTTAGGTTAATCTCCAATTACAATTCCGATCAATTTATAAATAAATACTGTGTTCCCTTTTAAAACCCAAGCTATCTTTCTCTGTCTCATCATTTCGTTAAGGCGTGCATGGCTGGCTGGTGTGTGGGTGAGGCGTTGTGCCATTTGCTGTTTTAAAAAAGTATTTTAATAAAACTTTATGATTGAGAAATTATTAGTATTATACAAACTCTATTTGTTTATTAGGTGAAAACTTCAGTATGTTCAAGTTTTCCATCTCCATGAAAGTTGGAGCCAGATTTCTAGCGAGAGTCTAAGGGAGTTAAACATAATGCATACATAGCTATATTGTGAGAATAGGATTCTAACAGAGTGTCTTAGGGCAGCATAGGTGTGGGATGCAGGGTGTGATTTCTGCAAATCATGCCTGATACCCTACCCCAGAAAAATAAATAATACATTCACTACTGATGGGCAGGGCTTTATGTCAGCATGTCCTACTCATTGATAGTAATGATTGGGGTCTGAGACAGTGATTTTTATTAGCTTTGTTGAATCTCCAATGTAGAGATTGGCAGAGTGGGGTGGTAAAGATGGAGCAGTAGGAGAAGCTGACGCTTGAGGTCTGATATGAGCAATGTTGTGAAGGTTAAAATGGCAGGATTGGGAGATGGCATGCATATGGTGGAGAAGGAGAGTGAAGACACCAAGGCAGCAGGAGGGATAGTTGATTTGCTGATATTGATGGAGATGGAAGGTGGATAGTGTATGTGCAAGGGAAGGGAAGACTATGAATTTGTTTTATCCATATTAACTTTGAGGAAACACTGGGACATCCAAGTGGAGATGGCAGTGAGGCAGTTGGAAACTTTGGACAGGAGAGAGTTGGAGAGATTGCGGGGATTTTCGCAAACAAAATTGAGAATAAAATAATGTCAGTATAGTATTAAATACACAACTGGCCAGACAGGATGGGGAATTGGGCTCTTCTCTGCCATAACTTTCTATGTTTCTATATTTCTAAGTTTATAGTTTGATGGAGAAAGGGAAAAGGGAGGTGGGTCTATACTTGGAACGTGAAGTGTGGTGAAGGTTTGTTTTTTTGATAATGCTGGAAGACTATAACATGCTTTAAGTGTGAGGGAAATATTACAGTGGAGAGGGGTGAGGCTGATGAGAGCAGGTGACAAGAGGAAGAGGTTGCAGACTGCCCCGATTGGAGGACCCTGCATAGACCACCAGGGATTGAATCGGATCACCATCCGCAACACTTACCCTTTGCCTTACCGACCTGTTTGATCAACTCAAGGACGCGGTCATTTATACAAAAAATGACCTCAGGGGTGGCTACAACCTAATACGCATTCCGCCATGGAGATGAGTGAAAGACGCCCTTCAACTAGCATTATGAATACCTTGAAACACCCAAGTTTATTTTGGTGGAAATAGGTCCCAAGAAAGAACCCAGGTTAAGTGCAGGGTTTTTACTGGGATTTTTCCCAGGTCGCTGTAGTGGAAAAGGGGTTTCCCTTTAAATCATAGTAGATAATAATACTGTACTCCATTCAGTGGAAATGGTGTCAACCCATGATAAAACCCAGGTTCAGGGTAAAATGCAGGGTAAAAAGCCAGGTCTGAACCTGGGGTTTTGATGGAAAAGAGGTATTAGGTTCCACACTCTAAAATTCTGCTGTATTAATATGTGCTTGTAATATACACATTTTTGCTCCCATTTGACACAGACATTCTGTCAAAGTTGCTACTTAGCGCTGTACTCTTCCAGGCTCTGACACTCATGGATTGATATAGAGATATGGAGTGAGAGATGTGGCTGAATGTAACGAAACCCAGGATCTGCACAAATCCAGAGCCCCGTTTACATACAAAACTAAAATATGGAGCACTGTCACTGTTAATGAAAATTCAATGATGGTTCTTAAAAATATGTGAGGCATAGGCATAGTATCTCTAATACACTTTGTTTAAGGAGCACAGTTCCTTTATTTTTCAATCCAGTTCATATAAGGTAAACTCTATACTGAATTCTGAAGCTAACATCTCCTTATTCTTTATCCTACTCTCTAAAATACTTTTGTAATTTACATACACTTAAATNAGCATATTATTTATGAGCAAGGATAGCAAGAATGAACTGTGCATTTCAAACTTCAAGTACTTTACATGTTTATACTTCTATTTCTTGACCAATTATTTATTTTTTTTCCAAAAAGCATGTCTTTTCTTTTGGCTCAGTGTCAGCATGGGATCATTTACAGATGTTGTACATTGTGTAGGAATTTTTACATCCACTTCTCTTNACTATTTATCAGCTTGTCAGGAGTCAGGAAAAATAGATCAGTTTACCAATGTCCTTACAAAACTGCTAAAAAATGTAGAACATATTTAACTTATTAGCAGTCAGTGGGGCTTGCTGCTCAGTTACGGAGTTAGAATGCTATTTCTAAGACCGGAAAGGATATAGATGGTCATAACAGGTAAGTGACTCATGGAGATAATAAAAACATATGAAGCAATTCATGGTAGAAGCCACAACAAGACATGCGTCATAAAGGCTACTGGCAGTCAGACATGCAAAGGTCATTATGCAAACAAACCAGATACAAGGCGAAATGCATGCTTTTGAAAGATTTACATGTATATCATATCAATAACACTAGCAAATAAACTAATAGAAATACAGGCAGTTCTCAAATATCTGACCCAATTCCTGCCCACTTCTGTGCTGGTTTCATGATTACATCTGTCCAATCCCATACAGGGCTGGAATAAGTTTTTGGGGACTCCTTGGCAACTAACTTGTGGGGGCCCTTGATGTACATAACAGTTATTTTATATAGGTAACATATACAGACAAAAGTAACAAAAGAAACAAAAGAATGTAACAAAAGAAACAAATGCTTTTATGACACTGAATGCCCACTCTCCTTCTTTGTCCTGCTGAATGCCCCAAGTCCTCCTATTTCCCCTGTATGNATGCCCCAGTCCTCGTTTGTGTCCCTAAATGTCTCAGGTGTTCATATTTTTCAACTTGAATGCCCCAGTCCTCCTATTTTCCCCATTATGTTCCCATAGACCTCCTATTTCAACTTTTATGCTGCCAGCCCTTGTATTTTACATTGTATGAATGCACCCAGTACTCGTTTCTCCCCTATATGAATACTCTTAGTACTCCTTTACCATTTCCATGCCCTCAGTCCCCTTGTATGATATAAGGTCATGTCTGTGTCATTCCACCTTAACACAGCGTCTGGACACAGCGATCCAGGCACTGTGTCTCAGCCATGGTTGACAGTATTGAAATGCAAATAAAAAAAATTTATAAAATATAAGTAACATTGTGAGGGTCCCCTTATGAGGATTCGGCACTGTATAACTAAGTATAACATCATTCCAGATTTTACCCAGAACCTTCTTCACCCTCTGGTGATCTCCTCAATGACAGATAATGCTGACATGTCTTCCAAATGGGTACTAAGAGCCCTGTCTTTCTGCTCAGTAGGGATGCCAATCAAATATAGCTTTTCCACAACTGGTATAGTCTGGTGATAAAAAAAAAGTGAGAAAGTCTTCCCCAAAGCAAAAAGATGTTGTGTGTAAAAGTGATGGCTCCCAGCTGTCTTATGAACACACATCTTTGGGGATTATTATTACAAGTCAAGACATATTAAAACACGTATCAATTGCTATGTTAATATATTACAAATTACAAAGACAATGCTTTGTTTAATCAATGCCATACCACAGATATAAGGCACATTGAGACCTGGCTCCTTTCAAGAAATATCTAGATTAATGCATCCTACNCACTATTTTGACAAGACGTCAGCCCCTGAAGCAGAGACAAACATACAGCATTATATTTCAGCCCCATGATTCTCAGAAAAATATTGTTTTGAAATGAGTCAACACAACATCCTCTGTAATAAGTAGAAAATACAGAGCTCTGAATCGTTTTATGATGTAAGTAAATAATATGTACAACATACCATTGTTACATAGCCAGTCTTAAGCCTATTTCATTCACGCATAAATTTCGGGCACTGACTTATAGAAGTATGAGTAGGTTGACACATAAAATGCCTATGTTCTATCTAGTTATTTTATATACTGTATTATGCTGGCTTTTTATGCAGATAACATTTAGTTAATGATNCATTTATATATTATATCATTAGTAAGTTTGATGACGAGTGAAGTATCATAAGAAAGCGNTATAAAAGAAACCATACTCTGACAGGTATTTTACAGTAAGAAACACATGACCTATTAACCACTATTCATACATCAATTAGTAGTCTAGAATGGACAATGGCATGTTAAATTCTATTATTTGTTTGTAGACTTGAGTATGTAGTTATAGAGATAGTGTTAAGTGGATTCTAGAAATGCAGCAGACAATTTTAAGTAATAAAAAAACATGCAACAATGCTGGTAAACGTGAAAGCTAAGAGGCATAAAAAGTTGAATGAAAACCGAATATGTATGAATACAATTAACATGCGAAATAATATTATGGCATTTCTCCATTTAAATGATCATTTTGATAAATTTTTTTTACAAGGGTTCTCATCAGTGGTACACNTACCACTGGTGGTATTTGAAACCCTGTTTGGTGGTACACAGGGCAGCTGGTTAGAATTATAAACAACTAGTATTACNTTTTNAACATCAGCAATACCAGGTGGCAGAGAANGAATGTAATACAATATGTTGAGGACTGAATAGAAAATGCAAAATAATAGATATAGTCCTTACAAAAATATAGTAAAATATAAATATGTGGAGTGTTTATGTATCGGCATGAGACTATAGCAAATGCATGCATTTATGCAAGCGGGTGAGAATATGAACCTATAAAACTTGTAAAATAAGTTACTATTGACCTGATCCTATAATGGGTAAGTGGTACACAATAGAAAAAGGACGAGAAGCACTAATGTGGTGCATAAACAAAAACATTTATAAATGGTACAGCAGGAGCAAAGAATTTTNATTTAGTTTAGTACCAGTTAATAAGAATCCAGTTGTTTAAATAATGCACTAATACACAGAAAGGGTTGTAACATTATAACACAAGTGCTGAGGAAGTATGCAGTGCAACAAATAAACAACACAAACAAAATGATCTTTGTTTGAGTGAGGATGCAGACACTGATGTACATTCATTGCTATTAATGCATAATGTCATACATAAATAAGTTCTTTTTTGTTGTGGCTTGNGATGAGGGTTGATGTTTTATTGATAATAGCTTGCAGGTTTCTGTCTCTGGGCTGGTATCTGTGGTGTGTATGTGTTCTTGGTACTCCAGTCATGTACAGCTTTACTTACAATAAACATGCCAGATTGGTCAGAAAAACAATTGGCAAGATGCACTGTTGATTTTTGCATGAAAAGGATTTCTGCAGAAAAACATCTATGTTCTGTATACTGCTTTTATTTTAGAATAAAGACAATAACATTATATAATATATATATATTATATATATAATGTTTCCATAAAACCCATATATTTTCATGTGAAAACAGATAATGTTTCCCGATTTTTAGATAAATGTAAAACTATGCATTTAGATAACAATAACAAGTATGCAATCTATACATTAAATTGGATAAATATAGTGGAGTCCTCAATGTAGAAG